>CAXKVI010000006.1:6681521-6930237 GCA_964058755.1 Campiglossa producta
GTATATGGCGAGCTTTTTGAAGCTATTTCCTTCCTTCCATGTGAACCACAGGGTGTATATTTCCGGTTTTTTGGTTCTTGTACATGGGGAGCGGAAATGTTTGTATGTATATGAAGTTTTTTTTATTTTTTTATTTGTGGATTGAAAAAAAAAAAAACTTCATATACATACAAACATTTCCGCTCCCCATGTACAAGAACCAAAAAACCGGAAATATACACCCTGTGGTTCACATGGAAGGAAGGAAATAGCTTCAAAAAGCTCGCCATATACAAATTTACTTGCTTCCTGTTATCACCTTGGATCAAAGGTGTACAAGAAGTCTATAAAGTAAGGAAAACACATGGCAAATATTAGTAAGAATATAAATGCAAAATTGCATGCAGGGCACATGGCTCAAAGCGTTAAGAGAACGCAATGCCAATGCAGTCTGGTAGGTTCGATGCCAGCCAGACCGGATAAAACACTACGTCTAAATGCTTGGTCGCATGGAAACTAGTCAGTGAATTACCATTCCGCTGTATAAAATTTTGCATTCAATTCTTTCTAATACCTATAATTACAAAATTAGCGTATAAATATATACATTGGATTCAATCCACAAATAAAAAAAAAAAAAAAACTTCATATACATACAAACATTTCCGCTCCCCATGTACAAGAACCAAAAAACCGGAAATATACACCCTGTGGTTCACATGGAAGGAAGGAAATAGCTTCAAAAAGCTCGCCATATACAAATTTACTTGCTTCCTGTTATCACCTTGGATCAAAGGTGTACAAGAAGTCTATAAAGTAAGGAAAACACATGGCAAATATTAGTAAGAATATAAATGCAAAATTGCATGCAGGGCACATGGCTCAAAGCGTTAAGAGAACGCAATGCCAATGCAGTCTGGTGGGTTCGATGCCAGCTAGACCGGATAAAACACTACGTCTAAATGCTTGGTCGCATGGAAACTAGTCAGTGAATTACCATTCCGCTGTATAAAATTTTGCATTCAATTCTTTCTAATACCTATAATTACAAAATTAGCGTATAAATATATACATTGGATTCAATCCACAAATAAAAAAAAAAAAAAAAAAAACTTCATATACATACAAACATTTCCGCTCCCCATGTACAAGAACCAAAAAACCGGAAATATACACCCTTTGGTTCACATGGAAGGAAGGAAATAGTTTCAAAAAGCTCGCCATATACAAATTTACTTGCTTCCTGTTATCACCTTGGATCAAAGGTGTACAAGAAGTCTATAAAGTAAGGAAAACACATGGCAAATATTAGTAAGAATATAAATGCAAAATTGCATGCAGGGCACATGGCTCAAAGCGTTAAGAGAACGCAATGCCAATGCAGTCTGGTAGGTTCGATGCCAGCCAGACCGGATAAAACACTACGTCTAAATGCTTGGTCGCATGGAAACTAGTCAGTGAATTACCATTCCGCTGTATAAAATTTTGCATTCAATTCTTTCTAATACCTATAATAATGCCTTGTGTTTGCGGTCATAGGGTTGATAGAAATCTCCCGAAAGAACAGAAAGTGCAGTGTGCAAAGTGCAACGATCTTTTCCACGTTACTTGTGTTGGTATTCGTCCGGCCGATGTCGATTTCTTGCAAAGTGCTGGTCAATCTTTTTTCTGCGATGTTTGTGCTGCTCATCGTCGGATTTCCCTTCGTTCTCCTCCCCCACCTGCTGCAAAGGAGAAACCATCTACCGTCATCACTTATTCTTCCCCTTCTGATTCTCAGAAGTCTTATGATTCTTCGGAGCATAATGATATTTCTCTTATTCATGCAGAGAACAATAAAATAACATTAAAATGCTGGAAACAATAAGCTAGTGCTCTATTCTGCTAATATGAATTCGGCCCTTCAATCTATCCAAAGCAAACTTGCTGATAAAGATAAAATGATTGCTGCCCTCACGTCTGAAATAAAAAGTCTGCGCAACTCGTTCAATGTTGCCTTTGACAGTTTGAAGGTAAGAGTTAACAGCGAAGCTAATTACTCTTCGATGCCAGTTAATACATTATCTACGTGTGCTCCATCTGTTCCATCTTTCGTGGGCACACTTTCATACGCACATACTCTATTACCGAACAAGAGTGTCAATTCTAATAATATTTCTACAAAAACAACGGCTTCCCCAGTGCCAATGCCATCAACAGCTTCGTGCACTGTGATGTCGGCATCTACGGTTGCAGTGACTGCGGCGCCAGCATCCGATGCTTCTGCTTCTCCTCCGCCTATTGTTAACACTAGTATTAACACTAGCAATGTGACTGATACTGCTCAGTGGGTGCAGGTGACGAATAAACGAGCCAGAAACAATAATAAAAATGTTTGTGCTTCTACTGCTATTACGACTTCAGTGACTGCATCTGAAGCTGCTGCATCTACTCGTATGCCTACTGATGTGCCAAATAATGTTGCTGACAATGCACATTGGGTAAAGGGGTCGCATAAACGTCGAAGTGATAATAATATTCGAATAAGAGGAACCAATGATAATACTGATCTGGATGTCGCCGACCGCTACAAATAGCTTCATTTGGCTTCTTTTTCACCATCCGTATCTGAGGATGATATAAAAAATTATGTAGCAAAACAAATTGATTTAGATATAACTCTACTTTCATGCACTAGGCTGATAAGGAAGGATGTCTCAATTCAATCCCTGAATAGGATTAATTTTAAATTAGGAGTTCCTGAGTCCTCTTATGAAAAATTATTATGCTGGGATATCTGGCAAACAAATGTTACCGTAAAGCCTTTTCAGATTTTTCGGAAGGGTCGACGAAAGCTAATACGGACGTAGCAAGTAGTACCCGACTACGCATATACAATAAGAGCGAGCTGAAAATTGATTTTCAAAATGTATCTGGTATGAGAACCAAGTCTGAATTGGTGCTAAACTTTAGTGAACGAATGAATTACGACATGTTTGTTTTCGTTGAAACATGGTTAAACAAAAACTTTTTTGATGGCGAATTCTTCAACTCAAACTTGATCAATGTATTTCGTAAAGATCGTGATGCTGTAAAAACTGGCTGCCTTCGACGAGGTGGCGTTCTTATCGCCATTAAGCGTCAATTGCAAGCGTCTTTAGTCCCACTCATGAAAGGGGACTCTTTACTGGATCAGATTTGTGTATGTGTTAGTGGTTCCACACAGCAAGTCTCTTTATATATTCTCGCGTCGTATGTATAAGTGACAATTTTTGTTGTGAAGTTAGCGAGTGCTTGAATCCAGTTACTTCTAAGGACAGACCTCATCTTCCACTTGTCGTTGAGTTTAGTTTCTATCATTTTCCTCCGGTAGTAGACAATAGATCAATCTTTAACTATTCTTTGTGTGACTTTGCAAGTCTCAATGATTTTTTATTTGAAATAAATTGGGAGGAGCTACTTGGTGGGCTTGATACTTCTGTTAGCTTTTCCACTTTTAAGTCTATTGTATCCACCCAATGTTTGCATAGAATCCCCTTGCGGGTAAAAAGAGCTTACAAATTACCTTGATACACTAAGAAATTAAAAAAACTCAAGAATCTAAAAAACAAATTCTTAAAAAAATTTCAAAAAAGTAAGAGTAACGTGTTCTTCAATAAATATAAGTTATACCTAAAGGATTTTAATATTTTGAATAAAACTCTCTTTTCTGAGTATATACGCAATATCGAGGGAAACATTAAATCGAATCCAAAAAGTTTTTGGAAATATCTTAAGGACAAAAAGTGTTCCGCTAGTGTGCCTACCAGTGTTTTCGTTGATGATAACTCGGCTTAAACTCCAATTGAGGCTGCTAACTTATTTGCTGATTTTTTTAAATCAAATTTTTCTGTGGACGATTGTAATCAGCCGCTTGATTTATTTTTCGAATAGTCTTAACTCTGCCTTAAATTTCGGAGCATTGCATCTTTCTTCTGATTATATTAGTAGAGCTATTAATAATCTTAAATCTTCTTCTCAAACAGATTTAGACGGATTTTCTCCCATCTTTTTGAAAAATTGTCCGGCCCTGGCTTATCCCCTCCAACTTATTTTCAACAAATCACTCTCCTCTGGGAATTTTATTGATGATTGGAAGGTTACGTCTATTACGCCTATCTTCAAAAGTGGCAACAAAAGTGATGTGCGTAACTTCCGACCCATATCCAAACTGACCACTGTTTCCAAAATTTTTGAAAATGCAGACAACGCCAAGTTCAGCTTTGCGGTTAAGTCTCTTATTTCTCCTTATCAGCATGGATTCGTTGTGGAGAGGTCGACGATTTCTAACCTAGCTGTTTTAGTGAGTATTGCATTGAGTCTTTTTCAGCTGGCTTTCAGGTAGATTGTATCTATACTGACTTTTCAAAAGCCTTTGATAGGGTCTCTCATAGAGTTTTAATAAATAAACTTGGGTGCCTTGGTTTTCACTCTTCCTTCCTGTTATGGTTAAGTTCATATTTATCCAGTAGGCGGAGTGTTGTCACTGTTGATGGAGACCCTTCTACTCCCTTTATTGCCTCTTCGGCCATATGGCCTAATACTAGGTCCATTATTATTTAATCTTTTTATTAATGACATTAGTAACTGCTTTACATTTGCTAAATGCCTCCTTTACGCTGATGACTTAAAATTGTTCTCTATTATTAAGTCACCTGATGATACATTGAGATTACAAAGCTACATTACCAAGCTACATCAGTGGTGTCTCAAGTCTCATCTGTCCTTAAATGCATCTAAATGCTTTCATGTGACCTATTCTAAGTCATCCAATATAGTTCGCTCAAACTATAGAATTTCTAACTGTGAACTACAATGTCTTAGTGAAATTAAGGACCTTGGGGTTATTTTTGAAAGCAAGTTTTCCTTCAATAGTCATATTAGCCACGTTACGTGTAAATCCAACTCAATGTTGGGTTTTGTTAGGCGCAATTGCGCGAAATTTTGTGACCCATATACTTTTAAAGTTCTCTATACTTCTTTTGTCAGGTCTCATTTAGAATATGCTGTCTTTATTTGGCGACCTAGTACTAGGACAGCTATAAATAGACTAGAGAGAATACAAAAACGCTTTCTCAAATATGCTCTTTGGTCGTTAAATTTTGAGGAGCCCATACCATCTTATACTGCTCGTCTTACACTGATAAGTCTAAAATCCCTGGAGAGTCGAAGATCTATACTCTCTTTGTCGTTTACTTTTAAAATTGTCAAGGGCTTAATTGACTGTCCATACTTATTAGAAAGGATTCGGTTTAATGTTCCTCAACGGTTTCTTCGTAATGTGTGTCCCTTCTATGGGGTTAATACGAGAACGCAATATGCTTGCAATGCTCCCGTAAATCGTGCTTTAAGGGAGTTTAATTCGTTAAGTGATGCTATCACTTTGGATTTTTCGATGCCAATTTATGCTTTTTTCGCGATGCTTAAGTCAGTCTTATAAAAGACTTGATTTATTCACAAAATTAGTATGTAACCTATATAAAGAATAAAGAATGGCTATGGGTAACAGGCTTGCCAGATTGCGCGCTTTTTTCTGAATTTTCGCGCCTTGAAATTCAAAGCAGTGCAAGTGGCTCTTTTGGGCGCTTTTTTGATTTTGGGAGATTTTTTTTCTCCAAAGGCAATTATTAACAAGGAAATACATTCAAAAACTTTTGACTTCGAAATATATATTTTTTGATAAGATTTGGTTGCTACTGTTTGTTGTGATTTTGTGATTTTAAGAAGCATATCTATCATCTCTCAATTTATGGTTTTTTTCCTACAAAAATCATGTGGTAATTTTTTCAGTAAGTTGAACTATTACGCGAAAATCGAGGAGGAAGAAACTCCCTAGTTTTGTGCTAATATCTTTTAACATATAAAAGTAAGAGCAAAACAGCTTAAAAGAAAAGCAATATATCGTTTTTCTTAGCCGTATCTATGTGAATCAAGGAAAGAAACGGATACCCTTTATTTTATAAACCACTAGTATGGTGGGGTGCGATAAAGCCATGCGAGATAACGCCATATGGCTCTATCTCCCATCCAATTGCGAGGTAAAGCCATATGGCATTATCACGCTTCGTACTGAGAGATAATGCCATATTTTTTTTGTCAATTGTGAGTTAAAGCCATATGGCCTTATCTCTCATATGAATTCATTTCTCATTGTGAATGTGCATTTAAGGTGACAGGTATTAGTGTCACTGGTAATAGTGCGCTTTCGAAATGGAATTAGTGTCAACAAGAAAATGGAAAATAAGTCATTGACACTATTTCCAAACTGAATGGAAATAGTGGCAAAAGTGCTAAAAACATGCCCATTCCATTCATTGAAATTTGTGCCGATTTGCTTTGTAGGTCCGTTGGGGATAAAATCATTTTCGTGGGGTTTAATTCATTTTAATTCCGTGATCTTTTATAAAAATAAAACAAACAGTTAGCAACGTAAATTGAATTGTCAAAGATTTTTCCTTTTACGAAAGGTTAAAATCACTAATAGTGCACATTTCGTAAAATGAGAAACTAATTATTTTTCCCTTTTACAGAATGCTTACACCTTCTTGATTGCATATAGAGCAGAAAATATTCCGTAAAAGGTAAAATAAAATGAGAGATAAAGCCATACGAGATAACGCCATATGGCATATCGCTCTTTGAGATTGGAAATAAAGCCATACAGAAATTCTCCTCTCTTTGAATTGAGTTAAAAGGCCATATGGCGTTATCTCGCATGGCTTTATCGCACCCCACCCACTAGTATATACCCGCGGCCTTGCCCGCCCCTGCGAAGTACCCTTTCAATATTTTAGATAAAAATTCGGTCGTCGAAGTTCACCAAGTTTGGTAGATTGGTCAAATAAAAAACTGTTGGAAGATCAATTATTTGCCTAGAGTCCTAGAGTTTTGAAAAAATAGTATGTATTGAAAAACGGTTTTCTAAAACTTTATTTAATATACACATCCTTGAAATCGATTGGTTCCTAAAGTTCAATATTGCTTTGGCTTTAAGTATGGATATAAATGTCTCAGAAAGCATTTATCGAATAGTTCATCTAAACTTCAAACTTTGATATTTATATAATATTATTGAATACTGAAGCATTTACCAAGGGTATTTAAAATTTTCAAAATTCTCATCAATGGGGAAAGGTAGATTGATTAAATAATTTGAGGTTTTTGGGCGAACACGTTTTGACCGATAACTCAGTTATCGATAAATATATCGAAATACATGTATCGAAGTCCAAATGAAACCTGGGGCCAACCCTCTTCTTTTGATACCCATATTGTTGGCCAATTTTAAGGCTTTTGAGCCATCTCGTTTTCACCGACAACTCAGTTATCGATAAATTTATCGAAATATATTGAAGTCCAAATGAAAACTGGGGCCATTCCCTTTCGTTTGACACTCATATTGTAGGGCAAATTTAAGGACTTTTCACCGATAACTCAGTTATCGATAAATTTATCGAAATATCTTAAAGTCCAGATGAAACCTGTGGCCATCCCCTTTTTTTGATACCCATTTGTGAGGAAATTTTAAAGTTTTTTGACAGTCACATTTTCACCGATAAATTAGTTATCGATAAATTTATCGAAGTCCAAATGAAACCTGGTGTCATGCCCTTTTCTTTTGTTACCCATATTGTACGCCAATTTTAAAGTTTTTGGGTAATCACATCTTCACCGATAACTCAGTTATCGATAAATTTATCGAAAAATATCGAAGTCCAAATGAAACCTGGTGTCATGCCCTTTCGTTTGTTACCCATATTGTAGGGTACTTTTAAGGTTTTTGTTCAAAAACATTTTCACCGATAACTCAGTTATCGATAGAATTATCGAAATATATCGACGCCCAAATGAAACCTGGGGTCATCCCCTTTCGTTTGATACCCATATTGTAGGAAAAATTTAAGGTTTTTGAGCAACCACATTTTCACCGATAACTCAGTTATCGATTCATTTATCGAAATATATTGGGGTCCAATTGAAACCTGGGGCCAATCCCTTTCGTTTGATACTCTTATTGTAAGGTAATTTTAAGGTTTTTGTTCAATAACATTTTCACCGATAACTCAGTTATCGATCAATTTATCGAAATATTTTGAAGCCCAAATGAAACCTGGGGTCATCCCCTTTCGTTTGATACCCATATTGTAGGGAAAATTTAAGGTTTTAGAGCAACCACATTTTCACCGATAACTCAGTTAAGGAAAAACTTATCGCAATATATTGAAGTCCAATTGAAACCTGGGGCCAATCGCTTTCGTTTGATACTCATATTGTTAGGTAATTTTAAGGTTTTTGTTCAATAACATTTTCACCGATAACTCAGCTATCGATTAATTTATCGAAATATATCGAGGTCCAAATGAAACCTGGGGCCATTCCCTTCGTTTGATACCCCAGGTTTCATTTGGGCTTCAATATATTTCGATATATTTATCGATAACTGAGTTATCGGTGAAAATGTTATAGAACAAAAACCTTAAAATTGCCTTACAATATGAATAACAAACGAAAAGGAAAGGCTGCAGGTTTCATTTGTACTTCGATATATTTTGATAAATTTATCGATAACTAAGTTATCGGTGAAAATGTTATTGAATAAAAACCTTATTAACTTTGTTATTGGAGGATGACCCCAGGTTTCATTTGGGCTTCAATGTATTTCGATAGATTTACCGATTACTGAGTTATCAATGAAAATGTGATTGCCCGAAAACCTTAAATTTGCCCATGCTCATTTGGACTTCGATATATTTCGATAAATTTATCGATAACTGAGTTATCGGTGAAAAATTTATTGAACAAAAACCTTAAAATTGCCCTACAATATGGGTATCAAACGAAGGGCAATGGCCCCAGGTTTCATTTGGACCTCGATATATTTCGATAAATTAATTGATAAATTATCGGTGAAAATGTTATTGTACAAAAACCTTAAAATTACCTAACAATATGAGTATCAAACGAAAGGGATTGGCCCCAGGTTTCAATTGGACCTCAATATATTTCGATACATTTTTCTATAACTGAGTTATCGGTGAAAATGTGGTTGCTCAAAAACCTTAAATTTTCCCTACAATATGGGTATCAAACGAAAGGGGATAACCCCAGGTTTCATTTCGGCTTCAATATATTTCGATTAATTTATCGATAACTGAGTTGTCGGTGAAAATGTTATTGAACAAAAATCTTAAAATTACCTAACAATATGAGTAGCAAACGAAAGGGATTGGCCCCAGGTTTCAATTGGACCTCAATATATTTCGATAAATTTTTCCATAACTGAGTTATCGGTGAATATGTGGTTGCTCAAAAACCTTAAATTTTCCGTACAATATGGGTATCAAACGAAAGGGGATGACCCCAGGTTTCATTTGGACTTCGATATAATTCGAGTTATCGGTGAAAATGTTTGTTATTTTATTAAACTGAAAACCCCTTACCGCTGGTGGGGGGAAGTTGTTCAGTTTTTGTTGAATTGAAGTAACAAATTAGGATGAGTTTGTAAGACTCATGAGAGTTAAAAGACTTCTGATTTATTAAAATATGTACAAAGGTTTATATACAAAATCTTAAATCTATGTTCCTATTTTAAATGTATTAGTTTGTGTGAAGTAACAAAAGGGACTGATACTAAACATACTTTTACGATCAGTTGGTCGTTATTGCCTTTTTACTACTTCTCAAGTGTTTCTATTTTAGAGATTATTTTGAATGGATATCAATGCTAGGAGTAGGTATTAATACATGTCTAGCATATTGATTATTTATAGTTATTTATGTTAGAAAGTATAATGGTGTGTGTGTGAATAGGTTGATGCAACTTATCATATTTGTGAGTAAGTATCAAAATGTTTAAGTGCATTTATACTTAAACATATTCCCAAGGGGAAAATAAATATTTATTTTAATATTTCCTTAATTTTTAGTGGGCTGTATTAATTTCACTTGCTTACAATTATTTCTTTAGAATATTTGTTTTACTTTTAGTGGACTGTGTTATTTATTAATTTTGGTTTTACACCTTGGTAGAATTTTGAAAAGATATGTTTAAGAATTCTTAAACATACTGTCAAGGCCAAAAATATGAAAGTCCTTAATTATGTGTATTAATTTTTAAAATATCATTTTAGCGTACACTTGTTTACGTGTATTCATATGTGTGCTAAATGATGGAACAATTTTATAAAATATTTATTAATTAAAAATTCTTATTTATAGATGGTTTAATTCTGCCTCCTCCACCTTTATTCAGAACATAGAGTTTGAAAAGTGAAACCTCTCCTGTCCTCAATATATCACCTTATTTTGTATGCTTGTTTGCCTTGCCATACTTGGTAGAGTGTTCTCGTGCTGTAACTGCAGGTAATGTTAATGGTGCTGGGACGCTTTGCTGCCAACTATATTCCCCTCGTGGGAGTCTTGCCGCTCCACCACTTTTAATACCACCTGTTTTGCTCGGAATGCAAACTCGAAAGTTTGACCGACCAAATTTTGCGGATAAAAGAAAAAGGACGGGAAATGTGGTATTAATTTTCAAGTATTTAATATGTATATATATATCAACCAATATACAAGTCACATTAATTCAAAATTGCTAATTATACTTATTTTTAGGTTACCTTTGAAAATCAGTTACGGCTCCTGGTACGTGTGCGCTATATGAATAGTAAATCCAAGTGCCCGATTTTTGATTCGGAAAAATGTTAACTCGTTGTGGTCGTACGGTTTATTTATCCGTGCGATGTTTTAGCATAAATAAGTTAAACCGTTCGACCAACTCTGTTATCGAGTAAATAAAAGAAAAATACGGGGGCGACCTTATAAGTTTAAGGTTTTAGGCATCTGGCCTAAACATGCCGGCCCCAGTTGCGTGTTGCAACTGACCAAAAATGAAAGACGTACCCGAAGCCGAGAAGTTTCCTTAGGCTCTTAAAACTAATATCTTAAATCTAAGCTCTTCACGCTGAAATGAGAAGAAAAGAAATGAATAGATGAAATTTACGTGGTTTCAAATTCAGTGGCACGCTTTATTTGTTACTTCAAGAAATTTCATTTTTATGTATGTAGATATATTTGTGTATTAGGGTATACCTAGCAGGTGCCGGATAGCACATACCCAAAAATTGTATTCTGGGCCAATAACGGACCCAGAGTTCCGGCTGGAATAGCTCCCAACAACACTTTAGGAACAACGTCTGCTCCCAACACAGACGCACAGGGGTGGCGAGGTGAAATTGCGGATCTGCCAGTTTGAGGTTTGCGTACTGACCGAATACCGTTGCGTCGAGGTTTGTGGCTGGTGTTTTGGTTTGTATCCGCCGAACATAGACCGCGTGTGTGGTGATGGTCGTCGGATTGCCATGCTTCCCGCGTAATTTCAAAAAACACCCCACTCGCCCCCGTTGCCCCTAAATGAAGCTCGCGTGCCAAGTCCTCTGATACCTCGGTGACACTAGCGCATACGTTAAGTAGAGCGCACACGAGGTGTATGCGTCCTCCTGCTTCGATTTTGACCAATGCTGTTGGTGCCACCGAGGTGAGGCATTGTACGACCGGGGGTATCGCTATTACGCCGGAGCGGAAGTTGTTCCTAGACGGTAGGTGGAATGCTTCTGATTCCACTCTACCCCGTTGTTGAAGAGCGAGAGGGTGGAATGCTTGAGATTCCACTCCTCCCTGGTTATGACGAGAGCGGAGGTGGAATGCTTGAGATTCCACTCTCCCTTGTTTGCGTTTGCGCCAAAATCGCTTATAGGCCGTAGCTGCTTCTTGTCGGTTTCCCTCTTCGTGTAGTTCGTGACGTAGACGTGGCCGGAAGCGTTGAGCCGTATTGCGGCTCGGAGGTGCCGGGTGGAATGCCATGGATTCCACTCCAGCCAAATTACCCTGTTGGGAAGCAGATGGTTCCGCTTCAGACTCCGTCAACTCGCCCTCCGAGGCAAACAGCGACATTGTGTCGGTGTCGTTAGCGTCATTTTGTGTAGGACGTGTTGGTCGTCGCCTGTGTTTTCCATTGGGCTCAATGTGAACCATCGTATGATGATGTTCGCCGCATCTTCGACAGACCCCTTCATTCAAGCACCGAGACGCGATATGAGTCTCTGAAAGGCAATTGGTGCAGTAGAGAAATTGGTGTGTTATTCGTAGGCGTTCGGTGGGCTCCTTGGCCCTAAAAACTGGGCACGCTCTTAGCGGGTGTGATTTGCTACATAACCGACATTTCAATTCGAATGGCTTGCTTCGGAGCGTTTTCGTAGGACAGTGTAACGAGTCATATCTGGAAAGGTAATTATTTTCCAGTTGCAGACTTTTGCCATTTAAATTTCGGGGCCTAATCAATGGCGAGCAATTTAAGCGGCTATTTAGTCGACATACTCAAAATTTGGTGGTAGCTGTGCGCTGGGTTAGGGATACTTAAAATTGGCCGTTATGTCCTTAATGCAAAGTGGTTTGTGAAATTTAGATGAAATATTTCATTTTGTTAAATGAAAGTCCCTCGGGGAATCAATGTGCTAATACAAAATATTCTCTAACCCTTTTACACTGCTTGAAAAAATGGCAAGTGTAGCCCTATGTTATCCCTACAACGATCCGATATCGATTTCATGCTATCGAATTCTATGCTGCTCTATATTTGTCAATGGCCACCGACCATTAGTTAAATTATTTAAGCGTGGCGCGTAAAATGTTCGGTTTTTTTTTCGTTTTGTGCGTGTTAAAAAAATAGATACGGGCTTTTTCGGTAGTGTAGTGTCGAAAAATAAAATATATATATAAAATAAGTGGAAAAAATGTAAAAATGAGGAAAGTGCAACGAAGAAAAAAATATATATATTTAAAACTTTTGATTTGTAGAAATCCAGCGGAGAATCACTCTTGCCAACAAGTGCTACTTTGGACTGAGTAGGCAATTGAGAAGTAAAGTCCTCTCTCGAAGAACAAAGATCACGCTCTATAAGTCTCTCATCATACCTGTCCTGATGTATGGCTCAGATTCATGGACAATGTCAAGAGAAGATGAGATGGCCCTTGGAGTATTTGAGAGAAAAGTTCTCCGGAAGATTTATGGTCCTTCCCGTGATGCCAACGGCGAGTATCGAAGGAAATTTAACGATGAGCTGTACGAGCTCTACGCAGATCTGACCATAGTCCAGCGAATTAAAGCCCAAAGACTCCGCTGGCTGGGCCATGTTATGCGAATGGACAAAGAAGCTCCAGCACAGAAGGTTTTCCTATCGTCGCCTGAATTCGGCAGCAGAGGAAGGGGGAGGCCTCGACTGAGATGGAAACAACAGGTGGAGGATGACTTGAACTCCCTTGGGGTTTCCAATTGGCGTCAGTTATCGCTAAAAAGGAATGACTGGCGTGCTTTGATATGCAACGGCCAAAATCGCTTAGGCGGTTAAGCGCCAATAAATGATGATGATGAAAACCTTTGATTAAGGTAAAATTCCTCAAAAAAAATGTGTATAGTGACGAAAAGTGCCGCTAAGAATTGTAAGTGTAATGGTTTTTGTGTTTGTGGATAATCCACAATGAACAAAAACCAAGCGATCGTGGTATCGCGTATATTGTGTATTAGAGGGTCTCAAAAAAAATGTTTTTCTTGCCCTTATGTTTCATTGTGTAAATCGGATGTTGCTATTTAATAGTACCGATTTATACACTAGGCTGTCTCTTTTTTTTGTATTTGTTTCGAAAAGAGAGAAAAATTATATTATACTTTTTTCTTTTTTACCAAAAAAAACTAAATAGTTGACGAAAGTGATTGTAATTATTATTATTTTTTTAATCCCTCTTTGTTTATGTAGTATATTCGTATCTACGGATATCTACACTAAAAATGTACTTATATTGTACTTACAATATAATATTAGTGAAAAGGCCAGAGGAGCGAGAAATGAGTTGCGCACGTTGCTTGATGGTAGAATATGTAGTGAAGTGTTTATTCATATATCGATAATTCTATAGTTAGGATTTGTTCACAATGGTGCGTTCTAGAGAAAGTGTAATATTACAAGTACTTATGGTCAGGACACATAAGTGTGCTAAGTACTTATGGTCAGTACACATAAGTGTGCTAAGCTATATTACAGTTTAGAAAGGGTTTATGCAATGGCATTGTTAGCGAATAAATTTAATTTTTACGTAACGCTACCTTTGCCATTGTAATATCCTTCTTTTCAGTTCTTCAAAAAAAAAATTTCTTTTGAAAAATTATTGGCAAAAAAAAAGTGACACTTTTTTGGTCAGGCTAATGTAATTGGCTGTTTGTGCAAAAATAACGCTTGTGGTGAGATGTTGAGCTAGTTTGTGAAGACAAAAAAATGTAATAGTGTTCGACAATTCCGGTGACAAAAAAATATAAAAATTGTGATTTGTGATTCGGCCTAACATACATAACCGTATTGTGTCTGTTTGTGCAAATGAAAACGGCGTGGGTCTACCCAGCAGTAAATTCAGTCTGCATGGGAGCATGTAAAACTGCTTCTTTGACGCGAAGAAGTGGTTTTATAACAATGACGCAAAATATTGATATTTGATGAAAATCATGTCACCACTTGCACAATCATACATATGTACATTAGGCCGGGTCGAAATTTTTTTTTGCTTTTCGTCTAATTGTTAGACTGTTGTCGAATTTGAGCGGTGGTCAGATTTGTGTCATCTGGTTCCGATTAGACTGGTGGTAATAATACCAGTTTGACAAGTGGTCTTGTCACTTGGCATTTCTCTGTCCTAATGTCTACGACGCGAAAACGGTTGTCGGAACCGGGGTGAACATTGACCACTCGACCCAACCTCCACTCAGTTGGCGGTAAATTGTCCTCTCTGATGACCACCATATCTCCTACCTTGATGTTCGATTTTGGATGTTTCCACTTTATCCGCTTTTGTAGCTCCGATAGGTATTCGGTTTTCCATCTTTGACAAAAGTTCTGGTGCAAAGCTTTTAATTTTTGCCATCGATTCACTATTGAGGCCGGGTTTTCATTGACTTCTAGCTCGGGTGGCGCTAATCAATGTCCGCCGACTAAAAAGTGACCTGGTGTCAGGGGTTCTAAATCAGAAGGTTCGTTGGAGGCAGGGCTTAGAGGATGCGAATTAAGGCAGGATTCGATTCTGCAAAGTAGCGTGTTAAACTCCTCAAGAGTAAATTTCGAGCCCAACGCGATCTTTTTGAAAAGGGTTTTAAAGCTTTTCACACCGGCTTCCCACAGCCCGCCCATATGCGGAGCGCCAGCTGGTATGAAATGCCAGGTTAATTCCTGATGTGCAAATTTGGAAAGAGTTTTAGCTTTAAATTCCGCTTTTAATTCGCGTGAAGCTCCGACGAAGTTGGTCCCGTTATCTGAGTAGATATTCTTGGGGCATCCTCGTCTGGCTACGAATCGAGAAAAAGCTGCTAAAAAAGATGAAGTGCTCAAATCGCTAATGGCCTCTAAATGTATGGCCTTAGTCGAGAAACCAACGTAACCTTTTGAGATACGACAGCCCCGCCCCCTATAACTTTTTATGTCGAACGGTCCTGCACAATCCACTCCTGTGTTTGTGAATGCACGCGAAAAAGTTGTACGCTCTTGTGGTAGAATTCCCATGAGTTGACTTTGAACGCGCTTTTTGTAGATCGTACAGATCTTACAATTATGAATTGTGGACCTGATCATGGTTTTCACTTTAGGGATCCAATATTGTGTTCGCATAATACGAAGCATTAGTTGGTTTTCACCGTGGAGGGTAATTTCATGGACAAACTGGACGAACAGACGTGACAACCTACAATTGTATGGCAATAATATTGGGTGCCTTTCGCCATATGCCAGATCGGTGGATGCCCCAAGACGACCCCCCGTCCTAATGACTCCGGTTTTATCGAGGAATGGATTTAGGGAAAGAATTTCGCTTTTAGAGTCAACTGGCTCTTTGACTTTTAGTTTCGCTATCTCATTACCATAATATTCCTCCTGGGTAAGTTTAATTAAACAGGTAGTTGTTGCTTTAATTTCATCAGAGGAGATGAGATGAGACTCCTGGTTTGGAGCTTTATCTTTCAGGTGGGTCCTATAGATAAATCTAAAAACGTATGCTAAAACCCTCAAGGCTCGTGGTTAACTAGAAAACCTTTCAAGAATGTCACTTTTGAGGTCTGTGACTGCTGCTGCATGTGCCTGAACTCGTTTTTCTTCAACGTTGGTTGTGAAGTCCGTTTCTTGGGTTGGCCAATTTTCTCTGTCTTCTTGAAGCCAAGAGGGTCCCTGCCACCACAGAATGTTGTTGACCAAATCTTGAGCTAATATGCCCCTGCTGGCTAAATCTGCTGGATGTACCTGAATCTACATGGTACCAAGATGAGCTTCCTACTTTATCGATGATTTTGGTTATTCGATGAGATACAAAAGTGGACCAGGCACATGGGGGTTTGCGTATCCAGGCCAGTACTATCGTCGAGTCCGTCCACAGATGGATTTTTAGATGACCTAAATCCAGATTGCTACAAATTGATTCGACGATTTCAGCTAATAATACCGCCCCACAAAGCTCCAGTCGCGTGAAATGGTTTTAACTGGAGCCACTCTTGTTTTTGCCAAAAGCAGATTGACCAGTACTTGGTTAACCCTTTCAACGCGCAAATAGACCGCTGCAGCGTATGCTTTCTCGGAAGCATCGCAAAAACCGTGAATTTCTACGTTTTCTGACGGGGAATATGAGACCCATCGGGGTATCCGTATTTTCTCGATTTCATTATAAGTTCCGGTAAAATTTTTCCACCTGTCCAATGTTAAAGGAGATACGGGGTCGTCCCACCTAGTACCCTCTAGCCATATCTTTTGCATAATGATTTTCGCGACTATAATTGTGGGTGCTAGCCAACCTAATGGGTCAAAAAGTTTTGCGATTGTCGACAATATCGCTCTCTTTGCGAGACTTGTATCTTCTTCTATTGGTTTGATAGTGAAATAGAATTTATCGGAATGTGCATTCCACCTAATTCCAAGCGCTTTCACGCTACTGGAATCCTCAAATTCTAGAAACTCTTCGCTCAAAAGATGAGCCTTCGGTGTTCCTTCTAATATTTCATTGTTATTTTAAGTCCATTTGCGTAATGGGAAACCAGCTGATTTTAAAACTGTGGATAATTCATCCCTAGCCTCTATTGCGGACTCGATGGAATGCCCCCCTGAAAGGACGTCGTCAACATACATGTTTTTGCGTAAAATATTAGAGGCTGTTGGATGAGAAACTTCTGAATCATCAGCTAGTTGAAGTAAAGTCCTTATTGCCAGATAAGGAGCACAATTAATTCCGAAAGTTACCGTTTTGAGTTCATAAAGATTGATTGGATCGTTTGAGCTTGAGCGGAAAACTATTCGCTGATACTGGGTTTGATTGGAATTTACTAGGATCTGTCGGTACATCTTTCCAATATCGCTATTGAAGACGTATTTGAAAAGTCTCCAGCGAAGAATTAATATGGGAAGATCAGACTGGAGTACAGGACCCGGGAAAAGAACGTCGTTCAGACTGGTACCATTTGAAGAACGTGAAGATGCGTTGAAAACCACTCCAACTTTCGTTGTGGTACTTTCCTCTTTAATAACCGCAGGATGCGGCAGATAATAATTGTCTCGTATTCCATAATGACCCTATTGTATTCCTTTTGTAATTCGGGATTTTTCTTGAGTCGTGTCTCGTTTCTGTAGAATTGAGAGCACGCTATCCTTAATGATGGTCCCAGGCTAATGTTTGCTGGGTAATCTGATTTGAAAGGAAGTGAAACGATATATCTTCCATCAGAATTTCGTTGCGTTGTGCTTTTGTACAACTCTTCACAGCTCTTCTCTTCGGCAGTGAGGGCTTTTGTTTTCGGGATTTCTTCAATTTCCCAGAAGGAGCTTAGCTGTTTGTCTAAAGCAACTTCACTGAAGAATGATACCCTGTTATGGTTGGTTGGGTTGGCTGCATCGACACAACCCGTCAGTATCCAACCGAACACTCTCTCTTGGGCCAGTGGAGTATTAAGAATGTTCTTCTTAATACCGCTTAATATGATTTGCGGGTAAATGTCTCCGCCTAAAACAAGATCGACTTGTTCATTTATAAAGAATCTCTTGTCCGCTAGTATAAGACAAAGGCCGGCAGATATTTTCCTGGGAGTCGAAGTATGTTCGGCCATCTCACGTACACAGTTCGTAATTACACGCACACAGCACGAACGTCAACAAGCAGAGCATAAAAGAATCAAATTTTATTCAGTTTTATGCTAGCATTGATTGAAGCAGGTCGATACCGCATTGCTTATATTATTTCTTGCTTATATTGGTACACTGAGCATAAATGCAAAATATATTTTATTAATAAGATGGAGGTACAAAACGATTTTTTTTTGCGTAAATATTTTTAATGATGCTGAGTGTCTTGTATGCGGCCAAATTTTAAAATGCAAAGACACCTTTCACCTTAAGCGTCATTATGACGATAGTCATCCTGATTCGTTGAAAACCAGCATTTTAATTTTTAAAACAAATTCTTATTCATTCTTAAAAAACTTAAAAGAAAAATCAAATAAACACAAATCGTGTTTTTTTCTATTAATATGTAAGTTATCTGATAGGTTATACAACATTTACATTTTTAATTTTGAAATTAAATTCATAGTACTTGAAGCCCGTTTGCTTGATTTCGTTAAAAACCTTCGAAATTCTTTAATAAAAAAAAATTTTATACTCTTCAAAAATCTTTAAAAAAAATTGAAGTATACACAAAATATAAGATACATATATACATATGTTTTCTTATTAAATATAAGTTTAGTGGCCGTCGTCAAGATTTGTGTTAAGTTATAAAACATACAAATTTTTGCCAGTGCAATACCACCAACACACAAGCATTTTTGAGCGTAATACACTAATACTCCCACATATTGCGTCCTCTCTGTTTGCCGGCTACTGGTATAAGATCAGGGAATGCCTGTTGTGTTAGTGCACTGACGTCACATGAAACTGTGTTATTGATGCCCGAAACTTGGGCATGCATTTTCCTACTTGGCAAGTTAATTCTTCGCCTGAGTCTTTCTGTAATGAAAGAGCACTCAGATCCCGAATCTATGCGAGCTCTAGCGGAATAATTAGTACCATTATGATAAATGGATACACGAGCTGTTCCTAGTAAAACGCCTTTACTTGTGTTCGCGAAATTTGATTTTAGTTGAACCGTTTTAGCCGATTTCTTCTTCTTGGCAGACTCATTACGGATTTGAGCTGATTTTGATGTACCCGGTACGTCATTATTAGAATCTGTGGCCACCGTCGAAGTATCAGTTGTTGCCTTGTTTGTTTGCAAATGCATGAGGGTATTGTGCCTTGACTGACAGATGCTGCAGTTGGAGCGACTAGTACACTTCGACACCGAATGCCCCGATGACAGACAATTCAGACAATATCGGTTGTTTTTGAGAAATGAAATTCTTTCGCTTATGGGTAATTTTTTGAATTTGTCGCAAGCGTATATTCGGTGACTAGTGTTTTGACACATTGTGCACCCGCTTTTAGCGACACGCGCTTGAAAAGACCAAAGCTTTTTATGCGGTGGTTCAGAAGACTGCTTATTGCCTTGTACCTTTGGCGGTTTTGGCTTTGTTCCTCTTAAACCTGAAACCGATTCTAAGGTTTGGAACCTAACATGGCGAGGTATTCTTGCCTCTTCCATTTTGTGTCGGATTTCTTTGGCTTCTTCCTCTTGCTCGACTTTTAGTTTTGGTGTTATAATTGTACTCTCCAATTTAGTTTCTTGTGCTTTTATTGTTGCAAGGCAAACTACATTTTCCTTTACTTCTAGATGAATAATTTCATTATGAGGCTTTTTGCATATTCTGCATTGTATATTACTTTTTCACGGATCACGATAGCTGTGATTTAAGCATTTAAAGCAAGTTTGTGCTTCTTTAACGTAACTTCGCCTCTGTTCTGTAGATATACCTCTGAATGTTCGGCATTCAGTAATTGTGTGGCCATTTTTTGTGTTGTGTGCTTTTTTAGCTGTTTCAACTTTCATTTTGCTTCTAGGTGCGTCTTCAGTGACTTTTTCTTCTTTTATAGTTATGGGTAACAAATGAAAGGGCATGACACCAGGTTTCATTTGGAGTTCGATATATTTCGATAAATTTATCGATGGCTGAGTTATCGGTGAAGATGTGATTACCCAAAAACTTTAGAATTACCTTACAATATGAATAACAAACGAAAAGGAAAGGCTGAAAGTTTCTTTTGGTCTTCGATATATTTCGATAAATTGATCGATAAGTAAGTTATCGGTGAAAATGTAACTGCCCAAAAACCTTAAAATTGCCCTACAATATGGGTATCAAACGAAAGGGGAAGGCCCCAGTTTTCTTTTGGACTTCAATATATTTCGATAAATTTTTCGATAACTGAATTACTGGTGAAAACGGGATGGCTCAAAAGCCTTAAAATTGCCCGACAATATGGGTGTCAAACGAAAGAGCATGACCCCAGGTTTCATTTGGACTTCCATATATTTCAATAAATTTATCGATAACTGAGTTATCGGTGAAAATGTGATTGCCAAAAAACCTTAAAATTTCCTCATAATATGGGTATCAAAAGAAAGGGGATGGCCCCTGGTTTCAGCTGGACTTTAATATATTTCGACAAATTTATCGATAACTGAGTTATCGGTGAAAAATCCGTAAAATTGCCCTACAATATGGATATCAAACGAGAGGGGATGGCCCCAGTTTTCATTTGGACTTCAATATATTTCGATAAATTTATCGATAACTGAGTTATCGGTGAAAACGGGATGGCTCAAAAGCCTTAAAATTGGCCAACAATATGGGTATCAAACGAAAAGGGATGTCCTCAGGTTTCATTTGGACTTCGATAAATGTATTTCGATATATTTGTCGATAACTGAGTTATAGGTCAAAACGTGATCGCCCAAAAACCTCAAATTATTTAATCAATTACCTTTCCCCATTGATGGGAATTTCGAAAATTTTAAATACCCTTGGTAAATGCTTCAGTATTCAGTAATCTTATCTTATACGGCTGATATATTAGCTCAAATTCCGAATTATCTCCGCTTTCGGGAGTTAACTTGAGCATAATCTTCATTATAAACTCCCAAAAATTAAGAAGATTTGAGCAGATATCATAACTATTAGACCGCTACTGTCATCGATAAATAAACAAACATCGCAACGACCACTACCAAAATTACGAGTTCGCCGCTACTGGACACTAGATGTCACCAAAAAAGAGCGACATCTATTTTAAACCGCAAGTACTACAACCAAAGCCATCTAGTGCGCTGATTGAATCTTCAATTTTGTGTGTATCAGCGTAAAATTTGGATCTGATTAAAGAAGATTTATTGGAGGTAATCTCCGTGTGTGTATCCATAGCATTACTAATATTATTAATGTGAATGTATTTGGTAGGCAGACAGCTAATAGTCTGGAAGGAGGTGTAGGCAATTTTTTTTTTTAATTTTAATTTAATTTAATTTTTAATTTTTTTTAATAAAGAGTTCCTTCTTTAATGTGCGAACTATTATATTTACGAACATGATTTGGTTGCGGAACATCATTGGGTAATTGTAGATTGGTTAAGAGATCCAATATCAACTCAACCAATTGCGTCATATTCGAATGTGCATTGACTGCTGAGATGGCCCTAGTTTCTTGTATTGCCGGTTCTACGAGAACGGTACCAGTACTTGTGCTGTACCCATCGTGCCGAAACGACCCGGGCCGTTTTATTATATCGACTCGGCCAAGAGCAATACACTCGGGGTGACCCTGTCTGAAAATTAGACTACACCTAGTTAGGGCTACACCTAGTTACAACAACAACATGGCCCTTGTTTGCTTGTTCGTGTGCCAAATAAACTGTTCTACGCCTCGATCTTTTTGGTGGGTGCTTTGTTATGGTGTACTATAGAAGACAAATTCAACTCCCCAATTACGTATTTGATTGGATTTGTTCATTTGTGAACGCACGATATACGATGATGATGAGTGTAATCTTTATAATCTTGGCTTGCGTCATAATGACGCTTAACCGCCTAGGCGATTTTGGCTCTGCTGCCGAATTCGGGTGTCGATAGTAAAACTTTCTGTGCTGGAGCTTCTTTTTCCATTCGCATAACATGACCCAGCCAGCGGAGCCTTTGGGCTTTAATCCGCTGAACTATGGTCAGGTCTGCGTAAAGCTCGTACAGCTCATCGTTAAATTTCCTTCGATACTCGCCGTTGGCGAGAGAGCTTTTCTCTCAAATACTCCAAGGGCCATCTCATCTTCTCTGGATACAGTCCATGATTCCGAGCCGTACATCAGGACTGGTATGATGAGAGACTTATAGAGCGTGATCTTTGTTCTTCTAGAGAGGACTTTACTTCTCAATTGCCTACTCAGTCCAAAGTAGCACTTGTTGGCAAGAGTGAGTCTCCGTTGGATTTCTAGACTGATATTATTTTCGGTGTTAATGCTGGTTACTAAATAGACGAAATCTCTCACCGTTTCAAACTTGTAGCCATCAACGGTGACTTGGCTGCCAAGGCGCAGGTACGCCGATTCTTTCTTTGATGACAGTAGGTACTTCGTCTTGTCCTCGTTCACCGCAAGACCCTCTTTTTTTGCTTCTTTATCCAGCCCAGAGAAGGCAGCGCTTACGGCGCGGTTGTTTAGGCCAATGATATCATCGGCATACGCCAGCAATTGCACGCTCTTGTAAAAGATTGTGCCATTGCGGTTTAGCTCTGCTGCTCGATTATTTTCTCCAGCATAAGGTTGAAGAGTCGCCCTGTTTGAAGCCTCGTTTGGTTTCAAATCGCTCAGAGAGGTCCTTCCCGTTTATGTTATTGCTATTGCTCAACGTCATTTGGCAAAGCCGTATACGCTTTGCAGGGAAGTCAAATTCAGACATCTGCGCTGTCAAAAGGGGCTTTAAAATCGACAAAGAGATGGTGAGTGTCGACTCTTTTTTCATGGGTCTTCTCCAGGATTTGGCGTATCGTGAAAATCTGGTCGATGGTAGACTTACCAGGTCTAAAGCCACACTGATAAGGTCCAATCAGTTTGTCCACGGTGGGCTTCAGTCTTTCACACAATACGCTAGAAAGAACCTTATATACGATATTAAGAAGACTGATTTCGCGGTAGTTGGTGGGGTTAGCGGGATCGCCTTTCTTGTGGATTGGGCAGAGCACATGCACTCGTCTGACCATATTCTGCATAAGAGCTGATGCATGCTTTTTACCAGCTCTTCGCCTCCGTGTTTGAACATCTCGGCGGGTAGTCCGTCTTTTCCAGGCGCTTTGTTGGTTTTGAGCCGGGATATAGCTATCCTCACTTCTTCATAGTCAGGTGGTGGGACGACCTTTCCATCGTCAGGGATTGGTGTATCGGGTTCAACGTCTCCCTCGCATTTTAGCAGTGAGAAGAAGTGCTCCCTCCATAACTTAAGGACATTCTGTACGTCAGTTACCAGGTCGCCCTTATTGTCCTTACAGGAACTTGCCCCGGTCTTTAAACCTTCCGTCATCCGCCGGATCTTTTCATAGAATTTTCGGGCATCGTTCCTGTCAGCCAACATCTCAAGCTCCTCACACTCACGCCTTTCGGCCTCACGTTTCTTTTTTCTGAAAAGGCGTCTCTCTTCCTTCTTCGCCTCACGATAGCGTTGCCATACACTGCGGGTTGCGCCCGTTCGCAACGTCTCCCTGTATGCAGCGTCATTTTTGTCCGAGGCTGTGGTGCATTCCTCATCGTACCAGCTATTCTTGCGGGCTCGCCGAAACCCTATAGTGGCTTCAGCGGCGATACGTAATGAGTGAGAAATATGCTTCCATTGCTCGGTTACATCGTTAGGTCGAGGATTGCTCTGCGATAGCAGGTGTGAGAGTCGAGTGGAGAAATTATCAGCTGTCTGTGTCACGCGCAGCTTCTCGACGTCAAACTTTCCTTCCGTTACTGTGCATACTTTCTTCGCTGCACAGAGGCGTGTGCGTATCTTGGCTGCAACAAGATAATGGTCCGAGTCGATATTGGGACCGCGTAGGGTACGCACGTCTAGAACGGTGGAGCTCTGTCTGCCGTCATGACATGATCAATCTGGTTTCTTGTTCTTTGATCAGGGGACAGCCAGGTGGCTTGGTGTATTCGCTTATGCTGGAACCTGGTACTACTGATGACCATATTGCGGGAAGCGGCGAAGTCAATCAACCTAGTGCCGTTGGGGGATTTTATATATATATGATGATGAGTGATATCTTTATAACCTAGACAAATTTTAAAATGTATGTTACTCCTGGCTTAATGAGTTGACTTATAAACTAACCTTGCAAAGTAATCCCTGATCAAACTCGACCTCATAAAGGAGGCTTCCTGATTTTCTGTCGAGTGGTATTCATCTATAGTTCCAGTAGAATCTTCAGTACCACAACCAACTTCTTCGGAGGGGTCTGCATCGCCATTTTTCCGAGCGATGTTATGTAAAACAGGGCATGCAATAGCCACTGCCATTACGGTTTTTTCCGAAATCCTCAATCCTATGGAAAGTACTGTAAAGCGACGTTTCCACACATCAAAGAACCTCTCTATGCAATTTCTTGTACGTATTTGCGACTCGTTTTACAACCGTTCCACGGCAGTGTTGGGATGTGAAAGTGGAGTCATCATGTATCTATTTACACCGTACCCACTGTCTCCTAGTATAAAACCATCTTTGAATTCGTTCAACTCAAATTGGTGTTTAATTCGGCTCTTATTAAAAATGTTTGGGTCATGTGCTGAAACGGGCCAACGACAAACAATATCTCTAACAACGAGATCTGCATCGCAAACTGCTTGCACATCGTACGAAAAGTACCCCTTTCGATTTCGGAATATTTCCGCATTTTCTCCACCTGGTGAGTCAATGCAGCCAACGACTTTGGGGAACCTCGCAATGCGGTGGAAACTACGAGCAGTAGTTTCCAGTTCCCTGCTGGTTTCAGGCATTTTGATGTATTCCCTGGAAAGTTCTGCAATTGCTACTGATACCTGTCTTATGACCCGGCTTGCAGTGGCTACACTCACTCCACAAAAATCTGCCACTGTTATCAAAAAGCTTCCTGATGCGTAGAAGCGTAAGGTTAACAAAATCATTTCTAGTGGAGTAAGAGCTCGATTTCTGTATAACAAATCTTATTAATATAAGCGATGCGATTATAAATTTACTACAAACCTTTCAGTGTAACTTCGTATTTTATTTTCAATTTTATCTAAAACACTGGAAACACTTCTTTTGGAGAGACGAAACCTCTGAATAAAGGTGTCATCGTCATACTTCTCAAAAAAGTTTCTCTAGTTCCAAATGTACGTGTTTTTTTTGTATAGCGCAGGGAGGCCAAACGAAATAAATTGCCAAGCTCTATATTATGCTCCATGCTCCTATGTTATATTCCAAATGGTAATATTAAGTTGAATAAATACAAATACCAAAAACGTTTTGGTATGTAATAAATATAATATTTGTTTCCTTTAGGGGTCAACTGCTAATAAATTAGCTAAAATTTTGGGAGACACCTCAAAAGACGGGTTTTGGCCTCAGAATCACGAATCGGGAAGCGTTTGATTAAATATCAATACCAAAAACGTTTTGGTATGTAATAAATGTATAAGCACATACCAATTGCGTGCCCTTTTTTATTGTTTTAAAAAATACACTATTTTCACTGAAATTGCAATAGATTTTCCAAAAACTTCAACTTCTGGCCTGTTTTTTACCTTTTCAAATGAATGAAACACTGTATATATTTCAAAAGAGTCAACAATTCTCTACCCAAAAAAGTTGAGAATTTGTAAATCGCTGGAAAATAGGTTTTTTAATGAATTTTTTTCAACGAATAAACTGAAAAACGGTTTTTTGGCCATAAAACCAGATTTTGTAGTTGTTACAAATCTTTTTAAGGGTGTTTCGTGCATAAACTGAACAGATGAACGATCTCTACTAGGTCGGAAAACAAAAAACTAAATAAGTTCATATTAAAACAAGTAAGGAAAGCTGTCTTCGGCTGTGCCGAAGGCTATATACCTTTCATGAATAAGCGTCACGATTTTCACTGTTCGATCCCCAGTACAGCCTGTTTCAATTTAACTATATTTACTATACACATTACACATCTTTGTTATAATTTAAAAAAAACTTACAAAATAATAGGATCCGAGTTATCGGAACAATCGATTGTATGGAGGCTATATATTATACGTGTTCAATTGTACTGACTTACACTATACACATTACATATGTAGAAAGTACTAAAGGTGAAATATTTTACGCTCCTAACTTTTTAAATGCGGAAGTATTGGCCAAAAAACCTTATATCGGAACAACCGGTTGTATGGGGCTAAATATATGTTATATTTACCCGATCTTCTTGATTTTCCTCTACACACTACATAAATTGAAAGTACTCAAGTTGCAAAATTTTATGTTCCTAACTTTTTAATTGCAGAAGTTTTGGCCAAAAAAACCTTATATCTGAACAATCGGTTGTATGGGGGCTATATGTTACATTTGCCCGATCTTGTTGATTTTCACTATATACACTACATAAATAGAAAGTACTCGAGATGCAAAATTTTACGTTCCTAACTTTTTAATTGCAGAAGTTTTGGCCAAAAAACCTTATATCTGAACAATCGGTTGTATGGGGGCTATATGTTACATTTGCCCGATCTTGTTGATTTTCACTATATACACTACATAAATAGAAAGTACTCGAGTTGCAAAATTTTACGTTCCTAACTTTTTAATTGCAGAAGTTTTGGCCAAAAAACCTTATATCTGAACAATCGGTTGTATGGGGGCTATATGTTACATTTGCCCGATCTTGTTGATTTTCACTATATACACTACATAAATAGAAAGTACTCGAGTTGCAAAATTTTACGTTCCTAACTTTTTAATTGCAGAAGTTTTGGCCAAAAAACCTTATATCTGAACAATCGGTTGTATGGGGGCTATATGTTACATTTGCCCGATCTTGTTGATTTTCACTATATACACTACATAAATAGAAAGTACTCGAGTTGCAAAATTTTACGTTCCTAACTTTTTAATTGCAGAAGTTTTGGCCAAAAAACCTTATATCTGAACAATCGGTTGTATGGGGGCTATATGTTACATTTGCCCGATCTGGTTGATTTTCACTATATAAACTACATAAATAGAAAGTACTCGATTTGCAAAATTTTACGTTTCTAACTTTTTAATTGCGGAAGTTTTGGCCAAAAAACCTTATATCTGACCAATCGGTTGTATGGGGGCTATATGTTATACTGGTCCGATCTTGTCAGTTCCGACAAATGATTCCTATATTACAAAATGGTGGCCACATACAAAATTTCAGCCAGATATCTCAAAAATTGAGGGACTAGTTTGCGTTCAAACAGACAGACGGACAGACGGACAGACGGACAGACGGACAGACGGACATGGCTAAATCAACTCATCTCGTCATCCTGATCATTTCGGTATACTTATTGATGGGTCTATCTCTTCTTCTTCTCATATTTACAAACATCGGACCAAAGTTATAATACCATTTCATGTTCATGAAAGGTATAAAAAGTAAATCGTTGGCCTAATATAGAAAGGCCCTAACTCATATTATATTAGCTATGAAAAATTACTTGAAACAACTGAATGTAAAGTAAACTATAGGAACGATAGCTTGTTCGAAAATACAAATATCAAAGGCTGTAATATTTGACTACAATATAGTATAGTATCAATGTTTTAGTCAAGCTTCGTTCAGAAGTTATAAATAAAAATCCATCAGCAGCTTGATACAAATTAAAAAAATGGGTTATGGCCTTTTTACATTAGGCCAACGAAAGGTATTCCAAGAAATAAAAAAAAATAAAACTAATTCACAACCACAATGGTAAACTTATGCTACTTCGTTTGTCGCTTATTTTTTATTATCACGTTTATTTTTTTTTCAGTTCCATATCCATGCGGAGTAGCTCCATCTCGAGTAAATGTTTTTCTTTGCCCACTGGTGTCTTTCGGCCGCCCTTTCGTTTTCATCTTCCCAGAATTGTTGCTGGCGGTCACTCTGTTTTTTAACCTCACTCCGCACCGCTAGTTTCTCCGACGGTTTTTGTTTTAGCTGCGTCTGGTTCCAGGAGCTCCAATCTGTTCCAGTGGTCTACAAAATGTTAAGTTCATAAAAATTATAAATGAGAAATATACTGAATTACACATTCTGGGTCCTCAGCTGCCTCAAATTCAGGATCGAGACTCCTCATGGATTCCTCCAAAACATCTGCTGTTTCTTCATCCAAAACTTCTGTTGTATCTTCCTTGTCCATTTTCTCTATGGCGTAAGTTATAACTAAAATAACATTAACATAACAAGTATAACAGGGGTAAGTATTTAATCGAATCAAAGGAGAGTATTTTAGGTACAGGTAATTATTTGTGTGTGTGTAACGTCTTACCATCGCTGTCATAGCTGTTATCGAACCCGGTTGCCGACTGGCCCAGCAACACCGCTACTCTCTCGGTGTTTGGGTCCACGTAGCTCCGGTTACGACCACCTCCAGTTTTATACAGCTCCCTGCGCTCACCAGCTAGAGACTTTCTGGCTTTACGTTTCAGATTCTCATACTTTCCCTTCAGGTTTTTTGTCCCACGTTTGACCCCCATCTGAGCCTCAAAAGCGCAATTTATCTGCTCCCAAACCTTTTTTTTAAACTGACCAGATGAACGATCTCTACTAGGTCGGAAAACAAAAAACTAAATAAGTTCATATTAAAAAAAGTAAATCGTTGGCCTAATATAGAAAGGCCCTAACTCATATTATATTAGCTAGGAAAAATTACTTGAAACAACTGAATGTAGAGTAAACTATAGGAACGATAGCTTGTTCGAAAATAAAAATATCAAAGGCTGTAATATTTGACTACAATATAGTATAGTAGATACTAATGTTTTAGTCAAGCTTCGTTCAGAAGTTATAAATAAAAATCCATCAGCAGCTTGATACAAATTAAAAAATGGGTTAGGGCCTTTTTACATTAGGCCAACGAAAAGTATTCCAAGAAATAAAAAAAAAATAAAACTTAGGTTACCTTAATTATGGCGTGGGAAAATCCTGGGGCTGCGCTGATATCTTAATCCGTACATACTCGGTTGCTGAAAGAATAGACGGTTGTCAAGTCGTTGACAACCGTTGAACCCAAACTCATCCTCCGGTTTTAAGGGGAGGTGAACCAACATATGCACACCCACCTGCATGTATATGTGTGCTGACAAAACATTAATAATCATGCATACGTACAGGTGGGTGTGTGGGTGCTTGGAAAGTGACATTAGGGTGTCACTATTTTTAAGATTTTAGGCATCGGGCCTAAACATGCCGGCCCCCTTGCGATACGCAACATTCTGACCAGCCCCGGGATTTCCATCACGCCCTCTCTTATTCTAGGCTCTTAAACCTATCATGGGGTGCTGGGTAGCACTTGGTCCGCCTTCGAGCCCCCTCCTGGGGTTGAGGTCTCTCACCACTGGTAATATGGCCGTATCGTACCTAGCTGTGAGAAAGAGGGAAGAAACTTGAAAATACAAGTGGTATATTTCTTGCCATAATTGAGAAACAAAGAAAAATTTTTTTTTTTTTTTTTATTAGAAAAATGAGACTTACAACTAAATTTAAACCTAACTTACATGCTAGTAGAACCCGAAAGCACCCACCCAAAGATGGTGCTCTGGGCAAAGAGTGACCCGAACGACGATGACCACGCGTTCGGCTTAACGACGTCGGCGTAGACGTCGCCGCCATGGTTCCGCTACCGGCTCGATGACTTCGCCATCTTCCTGTGTCAGCCCTGTCTCCGAAGCCTGGATGGACAGCACCTCTTCTCGGCTCTCCTCTTCTCTCCTCTCCGTTGCTTGCTCGGCTTGCCAGGTGGAGGGTGGGGTGATGCTTGCCACCACATCGTCGGCACCTGGCGTCGCTGGTGCATTCCCTAGCCCGATGCACCATTGAAAGGCAGTTGTCGTAGTATCCCGCCCGGATAACCTCCTTCAGACGTTGCAAGCCGAAGGCGGTGGCTTTCACTACACAAAGTACATGGTTTCGGATACCGGGCGGCCATACGTGCGGCACGTTGGCGTAGGGAAGCATGGCGAGTCATGCTGCAGATACCGAAAAAAGAAAGAAAGGAAAGAGATTTGAATTATGCATACGGTTGCCCATATACATACGTGGGAGGAAGGTGGCGAATAGCCGAAATGACGACCTAGGGATCAACTTGAGATTAATTATTTTATAAATTAGTTTTCACCGGAACGCGATATTTCCTTATATTTGGTCCTATATCCAACGTTATCCGAACGTTTTTCCTTATCTGTGACGACACGTTGCTGCCTTCCCTTGTGGCAATTAAGTCCGGCGACACGTTCCCGCTTTAGATAACTAAAACTCATCTGAGGCACCCTGTGTCTTCCATTTCCTTTTTTTGTATTGTTTATGTCGATCACTTGTCCGCTAGCCGGCGCAAGTGACACTAGTGCTGCGCAGAAGCAAGCTTTTTGCTAGTGCTGCGCATAAGAACGCGTTTTCGGTACTCGATGCTGGTAGAGAGTGGTTGAGTGAAGGTTTTATTTTTTGTTGTTTTGTGGGCAAAACAGTCCTGCTCCCCGAAAAAAAAGAATATTAAATAATTTAAATAAAGAAAACGCAAAAGTGTGGTTTTTTTTCTAAAATATTATTATAATTTTTTTTTTTTTGAAGGGGATTTAAAACAACTTTATTTTATTTTCTCCATATTGTTTATTCCTCTGTGATTTTGGCCGACTGAGTGAGAAAAGTGATTTTCTACCTTGTATCTAATGCTTCGGTATGCGGTACCGACTTTTGGTACAACGGGTTTTCGGTAGCCGTTTCTAACGCAAACTGCCACCTCTGACTTAGTGCGCATCACTAATGTTGGTTGGGTTTGTACAAATTTATATGTACATATTTTTTGCAAGTGAATGAATGCAAACGGGAATGTGGGACCGAACCACACATCCATTGTTTTTCTTATACCTTTCATGAACATGAAATGGTATTATAACTTTGGTCCGATGTTTGTAAATATGAGAAGAAGAAGAGATAGACCCATCAATAAGTATACCGAAATGATCAGGATGACGAGATGAGTTGATTTAGCCATGTCCGTCTGTCCGTCTGTCTGTCTGTCTGTCTGTCTGTTTGAACGCAAACTAGTCCCTCAGTTTTTGAGATATTTGGCTGAAATTTGGTATGCGGCCACCATTTTCCAATATAGGAATCATTTGTCGGAACCAGCAAGATCGGACCAATATAACATATAGCTCCCATACAACCGATTATTCCGATAAACGGATTTTGAGCTATAACTCCTGTAATTAAACGCCAAGGAACGTGAAATTTTATAAGTGTTGCTATTTTTATATGTGAAATATCGATGCTGAAACTCATAGGGATGGGATAAATATTTCACATAGCTCCCATACAATCGATTATTCCGATAAACGGATTTTGGGCTATAACTCCTGTAATTAAACTCGTAGGAACGTGAAATTTTGGACGTATTACTATTTTTATATGTGAAATATCGATGTTGAAAATCATCGAGATGGGATAAATATTTCACATAGCTCCCATACAATCGATTGTTCCGATAAACGGATTTTGGGCTATAACTCCTGTAATTAAACACGCAGGAACGTGAAATTTTGTAAGTATTTCTATTTTTATATGTGAAATATCGATGTTGAAAATCATCGAGATTGGATAAATATTTCACATAGCTCCCATACAATCGATTGTTCCGATAAACGGATTTTGGGCTATAACTCCTGTAATTAAACACGCAGGAACGTGAAATTTTGTAAGTATTTCTATTTTTATATGTGAAATATCGATGTTGAAAATCATCGAGATGGGATAAATATTTCACATAGCTCCCATACAATCGATTGTTCCGATAAACGGATTTTGGGCTATAACTCCTGTAATTAAACACGCAGGAACGTGAAATTTTGTAAGTATTTCTATTTTTATATGTGAAATATCGATGTTGAAAATCATTGAGATTGGATAAATATTTCACATAGCCCCCATACAATCGATTGTTCCGATAAACGGATTTTGGTAGATAACTCCTGTAATTATATAGGTAGGAACGTGAAATTTTGGAAGTATCGCTATTTTTATATGCGAAGTATCGATGTTGAAAATCATTGAGATGGCATAAATATTTCACATAGCTCCCATACAATCGATTATTCCGATAAGCGGATTTTGGGCTATAAGTCCTGTAATTAAACACATAGGAACGCGAAATTTGGAAGCATCACTATTTTTATATGTAAAATATCGATGTTGCAAATCATTGAAATGGGATAAATATTTCACATAGCCCCCATACAATCGATTGTTCCGATAAACGGATTTTGGTAGATAACTCCTGTAATTATATCGGTAGGAACGTGAAATTTCGTAAATGTTGCTATTTTAGAATGTGGAAAGTCGATGTTAAAAATCAATGAGATTGGACCAATATAACACATCGTCCCCATATAATCGATAGCTCCGATAATTTCGGTATGAGCAAAAGTTAAATTCACACAGGCTGTACTGGGGATCAAACAGTGAAAATCATGACGCTTATTCATGAAAGGTATTTGGCCTTCGGCACAGCCGAATACAGCTTTCCTTACTTGTTTTTTTCATTCATTTATTTCCGGTTGGCACGCGTGGATTAGCAGCACTCAATTCCGAGGAGGTAAGTAAAATTTTGTTTTACTTGTACAAATAAATCCCTAATCTTCTCTATTTTATTTCAGATGGTGCTGCAGTCACACGATCGTTCCGTGGTCTACGTGTGCCGGAATCATTATGCACAAATGCGGATGGAAACCTTTGTTCGCGAAATGCAAAACTTTTTGAAGCCGCACGCGATTGCACGAGTATATTGTAAATTGGTTGGCAAATGGTCAGCTTCGGTCGGCAAACTTTTGCACTTTCGTTTCAGAGACGCTAACAAACCAAACGACATACGCTATTATCCACTCTTTGGTAAGATACACTACAAGGAAGTTCCCTATGCAAATCCCCATCCCATGGTTTTGGCAAAATGGGCTGTGATTTAGATTTGATACTGCGCTTCGACCGTGCGATAGTAGGTTCAGCCAGCTTAAGTAAGCGCGATAATGAAGCGCGCTTAGTCTTTCGCACGAAGGAGAACCTAACAAATGGCCGTTCACAAACTCAACGTCAAATGGAAAGTATTGGTGATATGCTACATCTATTCCTACCCGGAGTATGTCATGTGCGTCGTATATTACAAGTACGTGTGCCGATTATTAAAAATCATCATGATCATATGAATTTGGAAGTGAGAAATCTCACCGGCTTCTACATGTCCGAGCTGCTCTACATGTTTGGTGAGTTAGACGAACGTGTACGCCCTCTAACTTCTTTGGCTTTGCAAATTGCACTCGACGCTGTTGAGACTGTCGCATTGAATGGGAATGGACGTTTAGAGGTGGATGTCAAGCGCTACGCTAATGTGGAGAAGATGCCAGGTGGCAACATTGATGCGTCGTGGGTATTGAAGAGGCTCATAGAAAAAATACGAGGCATGGGTAGCTGCAAATTCTGTACCGGTATGTGACATTGAAGCTGCGACAAAATGAGTAACTTATTTCATTACAGGACGTATTTTTGATTCAAATCTAATATACGAACTGGTTTAACATTATCGACTACGTTGGTGCTCTCCAATGATCGCATCATTGACCAATCGCATCACCATTTTCACTCCATTGAGACAACAGCGCCAGTTAGTTCCGACCCGAGCACCAGTGCAGTAGCACATTGCAACAACAAAAATCAAGCATACGTCTGCCTACTAAAGGTAATGTTGACCACACTAGAATAATGGGTGTTCATTGAGATAAGTGCAAAACGTATTTTTAGTAACAAAGGCAAATGGTTATTCGTAGCAATCGTGCATTTGGCCAAAGCGGCTGGGCGTTTCTAATTACTTAAGCATGCATCACCCTCAATGCCAGTGCTCAATCGACGTGCAATAATTAAAAAGCAAAATGTTACGCAACATGGTGTGATTGTTACATATTTCCCAACAACCCAGAATGGCCATGCGCATTCTAATGTAGGATTCATGGATAATCGTTATACATTCCAATTAAAACGTTAAGGACGTGTAATGCGTAAAGTTGATTGTGAAGACCGGGTGAGTTGAATACTATTCACCGAGCCCCTGTATGCTCCCTCTCCTTAGGTCTTCCCCCTCTCTCCATCTGGGCTACAAAACGAGCTCGATTTTTTTTTTTTTTTTTTCATTCATAGTACGGGTAGGCCTTTGCGGCAAGGCTGCACAACAAAATAAACACAATTTTTTTTTTGGTAGGTAACGTCCTCAAACCCCTATTAAAAAAAATTTCGATTTGTTTAGCGTCAAATACAAACATAAGAATTTTCGTTTCAAATTCTTTGCGTGCAAGGCATGCACATATTGAATATCACACATCTTATTGACCGAAGAAGTCCATTATTATATTCCGAAATAAGCTGCATTCAATATTTTAGGCTGCAAACTTTTCAATGAATAAATTTGTTAACAAACCATCGCAGTTTGACAAATATTTGGCAGCCCAAAATACTTTAATAACACCAGCAAACATACGTATGCCTCAACCTGTTATATAAACCTTGATTTGAGTTAAGAGTATATTTTCCCAACAAAAATACTCAGTAACGAGATGTTTTTTGTTGGTATTGCTAGAACTGAACGCTCCTTTCAGAAGGACACTTTCTCAATGAAATGATTTTTCTTCATCTTTGGGATTTGATTTTTGCTATGCCAAGTTTAATTTTAAAATCTTATTAATAAGGCACTTAACTTAACTTGTACTTTTATCTCTATCGACATATTATGTAAGCATATCTTTACTTTTCACAGTCTGTAAACTTCTTGTTTGTTGATCTTTAAATAAATTAAATTAATGGCTGCTTGGTGGTATGATCATCCCTCAGCGATATTTCTCTTACCTCGTGGGTCCACTGATGCTCTATTTCCCTGAGCCTCTGTATAACCATGGTTATTTCCCTTTAAGTTGCGCATAGCAGAAATACGCCTTTCTAAGAATGTAGACTTATCCAGCTATGTAGACGGCCAAGAATGGGCCCCAGGAGTCCGTGTTGCAGTCGAATCAGTTCAGCAATCTACATTCCTGTTCGACTGTATCGATGATCGAACGCAATTTATGCGCTTGCCCGTAATTATTATTATTATTATTATTATTATTATTATTATTATTATTATTTATTTATTAAGCCAATCAGACTAGAAAATCTTACAGGCTAGGTAGAAATATGTGATAACAGTAGGCAACTTACTAGTATACATAAATGGCTTACTTATAAAGAGGGTTTATTGTACTTAAAAAGCACTCTTTTGAACAAGAAAAATCTATTTCCAAAAAATTAGTAATTCTATTAAACTCAATCAAAGATCTAGTAATAGGAGCATTGATAGCATAAAGAGCTTTGAACAGACGAACGTTGAAGAACTCAAAGTTCCTAAGGGCTCTGGCGGGAATATTTATGAAAATCCTCTCCAGAAGCATGGGGCAGTCAGTAGCACCACGAAAAACGTCAAAAATAAACGATAGCGACAAAATTATTCTCCTGTTCTGCAGTGACTTTAAGTTGATCAATAGGCATCTGGACTCATAAGTCGGAATGGGTTCAGAAAAGCGTAAGCTGCGCAAAGCAAAGTATAAAAATACCTTCTGAATCCGTTCGATTCTTGCAATGTGGCACTGATAATAAGGCGACCAAATAAAACAGGCGTACTCAAGTTTAGAGCGCACAAACGCTGTATATAAAAGCTTTAACGTATAAGGGTCAGTGAACTCTGAGCTATGACGTCTAACAAAAGCAAGCATGGCATACGATTTCGAAATGCAAAGGTTAATATGTTTTGCGAAGGTAAATTTTGAGTCAAAAGTTACTCCCAGATCTTTTATTTCACTAACCCTTGTAAGGGGCGAGTTAGATAAATGGTATGAGGTTTCAATGACGTTAACGCGTTTTGAAAAAGTGATATGAAAACATTTTTTTAAATTAAGAGTTAACCGATTGCTATTACACCAAGCACTTAAATTATCCAAATCTAATTGCATCAGTTCAGAGTCATCATGACTGTAAATGAGTGAATAAATTTTTAAATCATCCGCATATAGTAAAAACGTCATTAATAAACATTATGAAGAAAAGTGGTCCTAAGATGCTTCCCTGTGGCACACCAGAGCAGGCAACGAAGGGAGAAGACCTGACATTGTCCACAATGACCCTACAGCAGCGATCTCGTAGGTATGATTCAATCCATTTTAGAAACACTGAGTGGAAACCCATACAGGCAAGCTTCTTGAGCAGGACTACATGGGAAACCCGATCAAATGCTTTAGAAAAGTCCGTATAAACTGTGTCAACCTGACATCCAAACTGAAAAGCTGCGATGCAGTCATCAGAAAAAATAGCCAGGTTAGTCACAGTTGAACGTCCCGGAAGAAAGCCGTGCTGCTCTGGACACACGATATTCTTCACGAAAAATATTAATTTTTTCCTGGATGATGCATTCAAAAAGCTTTGACGTGGCGGAAAGTTTTGAGATGGGTCTATAATTGCTAATGTCATTTTTGTTGCCACTCTTGAAGATAGGCGTAATAAAAGCCAGTTTCCACGGATCAATGAAAGTGCCTGAGGACAGGGAACTGTTAAATATTAATAAGAGGGGATAAACAAGAGCTTCGCACTGCTTAAACAGAATTGCGGACAAACCATCAACATCAGTGTTTGCTGACTGTTTAAGACGAGAGATGCCTCTAACGACATCTTCGGAAGAAAGTGCAAGATTGCCAAAATCAATTGAAGGTTGTATATTGAAACGTATTTCTTCACCACTTTCCGAGTCAGACGCGAAATTGGCCAGGAAAAACTCTGCGAACAAATTTGCCGCATCAGCAGATGAATCAACAACTTTGTCGCCAAGGAAGAGAGAGGACGGAATATTCGACACAGATTTTTTTGACTTAACAAAATTCCAAAACGATTTTGGGTTTGTTTTTAAGTTTTCTTCAAAGCTTAAAATGTAATTTCTGTGCAAAAATTTATCAAGACACACGAACTTCTTTTCAAGCTCCTTATACTTTTCGAAGAACACAATGTTTTTACTATTTTTGAACTTGCGAAAAAACTTATTCCTCAGATTTCGAATTTTCATCAGGGCCGCATTATGCCAGGGAACTTTGTACTTTTTCTTTGAAACCAAAGGAATAGACCGTTTACAAATATCCACAACAGTTGTTCTGAATTTCTCGAAAGACCCGTTAGTATCTAAGTTGTGAAACAAGTTATCCCAATTAATTTCTAGAAATAGATTGTTCAAGTCAAAAAAGTTGCAACGCTTCAAATTAAAAGAAAGATTTGATGCATCATTTATAACTTTGGCAAACTTATAGAATTCAAGAGTTATGATGCATGTTAGACTTTGTCACAGGCGAATCGCATTTTAGCAATGTGTAGTTTAAATTATTACTCAAAAATACCAAATCTAAGGTGCGAGCAAGTAGATTTGGGTAACAATTAATTTGACCTAAATCGATGCTTAAAAAACTATCTATTAGATATATTTCATTCAGGCTAGTAACATCACTCGCTATTAATGAAGAGCTGGAAGTATTCCGAGACCAATTTATGTTAGGAAGGTTGAAATCGCCTAGCACGCAGAGATGATCGCCTCCTATTTTGTTCAGAGCCAAGGCAACAATGTTGTCAACATGCGCTGCATATAGGTCATGGCTACTGTTGGGCGGAATATACGAAGCGCAGAGAAAGATTGAGTCTGAGGAGCCTCGGATATGAACACAAAGTTGATCAAGCAGCGCATTATTATTATTAAGTGCAACCTCAGATGCGTGATGTTTGCAGTGCACTGCGATGAGAACTCCACCACCTCTAGCACATCCAGTTAGGTTGGCATTTCTATCCTTGCGGAAGACATTATATAGCATGGGGTCGAAGTACTCCTCACTGTAAAAGTTCTCATTCAACCACGTCTCAATGATAACAAAGACATCATAATCCTGATGTGAACTGAATAGCCGCAAGAGCTGGGATTTTGTTCTAACGCCAGCCATGTTTTGCAAGTAGATTTTTAAGCCACTCGTTGTTCCACCGGACCCAACCGATTGCCGTTGGACATCGGTTGGACCTCGTCGTTTTTTGGCCCAAAATTAAACGGCCGCACAGCTATATTTGTAGGCCATAGCTCTGGCACCAATAGCTTTTGAAGTGAGCTGGCATCAACACCCAGCTTAAAATTAATATAACGCAGAGATTTGGGATCCACACCAACCTTTACTAATGGAATACACACGATAGAGTTTTCATCTATCCCGGTATGTTGAGAAATGTGCGATTTTAATTTTTCGGCAGTCACCGAGGCAGAGAAGGGCGAGATATGCAGCCACTTCCTTTTCGTAACAGCACTTAAATCACCACTAATGGCCGACCCAACAACTAAAGGTTGCGCTAGTACATTCAATGTATGTTGTTTACCATTATTTGGGGTGGGTCTAATGTTGTTATTAGCAATGGCAGCATTATTGTTACTTTCCGCACTATCCGATATTGAGCTAGTACCTGCATCAGCATTAGCATTGTTGGGAGCGCGTTCTCTGTTGATTTGATTGTTGATTTGATTTTTATTATTATTTCTTCGTCTGTTCTTTTTTTTATTTTGCACTCTTTTCCATTCGTTTTGGTTACCAACAACTGCAGGAGGATTGTCAACAATAGCCAAAGTAGGCGAAGAAAGTGGAGAGGTAGGGGCGTTAGGAATTGGCGTCGCAGGTGAAATGCTAGCAGCAGCATCGTTGGGCAGCATTATTGTACCAGCTGATATAGTAACAGCATTAGCAACGACGTTGACAGAGCCCGTATCAGTGGAAGTTGTAGCAGCAGCAGCATAATTTGAGGAGGGTGGATGACTAGCGGATGCTGTATCAATCTGATTGTATGGTCTCCTGGGCTCTTTAGCGGCGCCGTCGGCAGAGCCACTAGCGCCCGTTGACATGCAAGAAGAGGTTGGCTGTGTAGATGTAGAGAAGTTGCATTTGTTTACACTGCACAATTTCTCAAATTGTGAGAGCAAATGAGACAAAATGGAATTGTTGTCGTTGAGCTTACGCTGCACGTCACGAACATCAGCTTGAAGGGAATCGGTTTTTTGTCGTAAGCACTCATTATCTTCATGCAAAACATTCAAAGCAGAGAGAAGTTTAGAGTTAAATAATTTCAACTCAGCAAAATTGTCATTAGCAGTGAGGGAATTAGGCATTTGCACTTGAGTGGCTTGTTGGTGTTGTAATGAAGAACTATTCAAAGTCAAAGACTCATCTTGTTGATCAGCAGCACACACACCACGAATATAGATATTGTCAGCATTATTTAAGTTATTTAAGTCGACAGGCAGGCTACCAACAACACAACTCAAATGAAAAATCTCTCTGCACTGATTACACTGCACAGAAGTTTGGGCGCGCTCAACTCTGTGGCCACAAAAACAAGGCATATTGTAGCAAATATTAGAAAATTATAAGCACAGGAAAAGAAAAACGGAGTCAATGTCTTTAACACAATTTTAATTTTAATTTTAATTGTCCTGCGACAATAAATAAAAATACGTCTGTTCACGACAAACTCACATTTGACCGGAATATCGATCAGCTGATTTACATGCGCAGTAACTATCTGGTATGGGTTATCATATGTTTCTACCAATTTCTTTCAAATCCTAATCAGATCATGCACGTCTTAGACCCTGGAGGTAGCTCTGTTTCAAGCACCTTGTTTAAGAATTGCGCCCGCGAGCAGACCCACTTGGTATAATCTCCATCAAATTTACCCAGTTTAATTTCCAATAGTTTGGGCAATGGGCGATTATGATAAGAGTTGGCTACGACCATGAGCGCAACCAAGCGCTGTTTGGTCTCATGATACAAATTCGCCACTTTAATGGCCACCGACTCATTTCGTTTACGCGCACTGATACCGATGCTGACAAGTTCCGCGAAGGACAGCTGCTTGGTTTTGAATTCGGACTGGTCGAATTTCAAAGTTTGAAAAACGTAATTTTTAGGCTTACCCTATTATTTCGGTACAAATTTTTCTATTAGAGATATCCTTACATGCGATACGGAATTTTAAAGGTAAACGAGAGTAGTTTCTTTTAAAGTAAATAATAAATTATATAGCGAGTACCTGGTATTAAAAAACTGGTACTAAAAATACGTTATTTTTATCCTTTTTTTTGTCAAGTTTAGCTGGCTCTGGCGTCTTCACTGTTTTAAGTAGCCACTAAATTTTTTTCAGAAATTACGGGTACATATCTTAGAAGAAACTAACCCATCCATTGGCCAAAAAAACTCACTCCTTATAGATATATGATTATCTCGAAATTTGTAAGTTTTTAAAAATCGTGTTTTTTAGACTCAAAAACGGACATGTTTCTCAAGAGATAAATATACAAATTTCTCGTGGACTCCAGTCCTGACCTTCGGCTTTTAACACCTCAACATTTCCTTTTGTTATTTTCATATGAAGGGTCTCATATGATGGATCTCCTAAACCAATATAATTTTTTTTTTTTCAAAGTAAATTTTCGTATAATTTTTGAGACTTTTTTCTAGCAATCTTTACATAGTCTGAAAGCTGAAGTTTCAAAGTTTCCTACAAAAAAACCGCGTCCAGTTATCATAACCGCATAACTATTTACATATATTTAAAAATTAATTGCGGCATTATGGGTATGTGTTCCCTGAAATAGTACAAAATGTATATGTTATTTTAAAATTTCTGTAACTAGTTCAAGAGTTATGATAAATGCACGCGGTTTTTTTTGTTGGAAAGTTGTACGCTTCAGTTTTAAGACTATGCAATGGTTGCTTAAAAAAATTTCCAAACATTATACGAAAATTTAAATTTTATTCAAATTGGGCCAAATTCTAAATTAAAATGTTTCCTGGGTTGGTGCTGTTTCGGCCGAAATGTTAAAAAGAAAAACAACTTGTTTTTTTTTCTCCTACGCGTTTCAACGCTTTCGCGTCTTCATCAGGGAGCCCTGTTTTAATTATTTCAAACAACAAACATAAAATACATTAACAAACGAATTGTTTAAAATATTTGGCATTAACAATAACTAAAAACTCACATTAAACTTTTTTTTATCAAATATATAATCACAAAACATATTTTATCATTGCACTTGTTGCTTTCGGTTGCGTTTTCTTAGTACTGCTGTGTAAGCGCTGTTTGTGTTATCCACATCTTCCTTGAAATTCATAACATTTATCAGCTGCTGTTGTATGTGGAGACTTTCCAGTGTCATTCTCCGTTTCGGTTTTCTCTCAACTCCTAATATACGGGCGTTGTTAAAATCAGCTATGTGTTTGTTTGTCGCTAAGTGTTGTGCTAATGCTGTCGTTGTCTTTTTATTTTTTGCATCCATTTGGTGTTCGTGTAATCTCGTTGAAAAATATCTTTTCGTGGTTCCAATGTAACGCTTATCACAGTTGTTGCTACCATCACCTTTGCATTTAATTTCATATACCACATTACTTTGATTTTCTTTTTCGATCCTGTCTTTTGTTTTTGTAAATATGTGACTTAGCGTGTTATGTGGTTTGTGAGCATATATTATGTTTTCTTGTTTTATTATGTTTCTAAGCGATTGTTTATTTGTTAAGCCCGGGATGTAAGTCACTCCAATATAAATTTTGTTGTTTGTGTTATCTTTTATTTGTGTATTATTGTTATTAGGGTGATCCATTTTTTTCGCAGTGTTTTTTATGAGTTGTTCAACTAAAGCATGAGGGTAGCTATTTTTGAAGAGTATGGTTTTTATTTTGTTCTTGTTATCTTCCTTGAATTCTTTGTCACTTAGCGAATATACTTTTCGAATAAAATTAGTTACTGTATTAATTTTATGCTTCCACGGATGGTTGGAGTGATAATTGATGAGCCTACCCGATTTTATTTCCTTTTAAAATTACTTTATCATTTCTACGATGTACTTCTACGTCTAGGGAAGCAAGTGTTTTGTTTTGTTCTTCTTCTTTAGTGAATTGCACCTTAGTATGTTGTGAGTTTAGTGTTGCTAGTATGGTTTCCACGTCATATATTTTAACTATTGCGAATATGTCATCTACATATTTGGTTATGTATTTGACATATATGTCTTTGCTTATCAATTCAGCGAGGCTGTCGTCAAGAATTTTGTCCAAAACAATATCAGCTATAGTTGGGGACAGTGGGTTTCCCATCGGCATGCCATAGATCTGTTGATATAGGATGTTTTTATAGGAAAAACAAGTAAGGAAAGCTGTATTCGGCTGTGCCGAAGGCTAAATACCTTTCATGAATAAGCGTCACGATTTTCACTGTTTGATCCCCAGTACAGCCTGTGTGAATTTAACTTTAGCTCATACCGAAATTATCGGAGCTATCGATTATATGGGGACGATGTGTTATATTGGTCCAATCTCATTGATTTTTAACATCGACTTTCCACATTCTAAAATAGCAACATTTACGAAATTTCACGTTCCTACCGATATAATTACAGCAGTTATCTACCAAAATCCGTTTATCGGAACAACCGATTGTATGGGGGCTATGTGAAATATTTATCCCATTTCAATGATTTGCAACATCGATATTTTACATATAAAAATAGCGATGCTTCCAAATTTCGCGTTCCTATGTGTTTAATTACAGGACTTATAGACCAAAATCCGCTTATCGGAATAATCGATTGTATGGGAGCTATGTGAAATATTTATGCCATCTCAATGATTTTCAACATCGATACTTCGCATATAAAAATAGCGATACTTCCAAAATTTCACGTTCCTACCTATATAATTACAGGAGTTATCTACCAAAATCCGTTTATCGGAACAATCGATTGTATGGGGGCTATGTGAAATATTTATCCAATCTCAATGATTTTCAACATCGATATTTCACATATAAAAATAGCAATACTTACAAAATTTCACGTTCCTGCGTGTTTAATTACAGGAGTTATAGCCCAAAATCCGTTTATCGGAACAATCGATTGTATGGGAGCTATGTGAAATATTTATCCAATCTCGATGATTTTCAACATCGATATTTCACATATAAAAATAGCAATACTTACAAAATTTCACGTTCCTGCGTGTTTAATTACATGAGTTATAGCCCAAAATCCGTTTATCGGAACAATCGATTGTATGGGAGCTATGTGAAATATTTATCCCATCTCGATGATTTTCAACATCGATATTTCACATATAAAAATAGTAATACGTCCAAAATTTCACGTTCCTACGAGTTTAATTACAGGAGTTATAGCCCAAAATCCGTTTATCGGAATAATCGATTGTATGGGAGCTATGTGAAATATTTATCCCATCTCTATGAGTTTCAGCATCGATATTTCACATATAAAAATAGCAACACTTATAAAATTTCACGTTCCTTCGTGTTTAATTACAGGAGTTATAGCCCAAATTCCGTTTATCGGAATAATCGGTTGTATGGGAGCTATATGTTATATTGGTCCGATCTTGCTGGTTCCGACAAATGATTCCTATATTGGAAAATGGTGGCCGCATACCAAATTTCAGCCAAATATCTCAAAAACTGAGGGACTAGTTTGCGTTCAAACAGACAGACAGACAGACAGACAGACGGACAGACGGACATGGCTAAATCAACTCATCTCGTCATCCTGATCATTTCGGTATACTTATTGATGGGTCTATCTCTTCTTCTTCTCATATTTACAAACATCGGACCAAAGTTATAATACCATTTCATGTTCATGGAAGGTATAATAATTATTTTCACGTAAGCAGAATTCAAGAATATTTTGAAATTGGTTTTTGTCTATTTGCGTGTGAGGCTCCAACTTATCCCATTTTTGCATGATCGTGCTTATTGCTAAATGTATTGGAATATTGGTAAATAATGAAATGACGTCAAATGAAATGAGGATCTCGTCTTCTTCTATTTTAATATCTTTGATTTTCTCCTTCAGTTCAAATGAATTTCATAAATTATGTTTTTCAGACATAATATTTTTTTAAATATTTCCAATGAACCTTGATAATTTATAGCATGAAACCTCCGTAGAGGAGCATATAGGTCTAAGTGGTGTATTTGGTTTATGTATTTTGGGAAGACCGTAAAGTCTTGGTGCATTTGCAGCTGAGCATGAGAGCTCAAGTTTTTGTTTGGTGCTGATTCTTTTTTGTTTATATAAATCGTTTATCATACTATTGTTCTTTCTCTGTGTAGGGTCATTCCTGATGGTTTTGTAAGTTTGTTTATCGGCTAGTAGTTCTTTCATTTTCTGCTCATAATCATGTTTGTACATCAGTACGGTTTTTTTTCCTTTATCTGCACTTGTGATTAGCACATCTTCCTTGTGTTTGTTGAGAAAACTTTTGGTGTTCGTATACGTTTTGAGTATGAATTTTTCTTTCGTGTTTTTACTGAATTTTTGTTGAAAAGTGCTTATTTTTGACGCAAATTCGCTCTTAGCCGTGTCTTTTTCTCTCTCATCTTTAATGTTTTGTATTCCTTGTTCCAAATCTGCAACTATTTGAATAGGAGAAAATGACTTTTGGATACAGGTAAGGCGAACTTTTTACATAGCGATAGTAACCATCGTGACTCTTGTGGAACTTCGATGTTTGTCTTATTTATGAACCAGTCTTCACGAAAATTTACTTTGAAAAAAAAAAAAAAAGTGTATATTGGTTTAGGAGATCCATCAGCAGAGACCCTTAGTATGAAAATCATCATCATCATTTATTGGCGCTTAACCGCCTAAGCGATTTTGGCCGTTGCATATCAAAGCACGCCAGTCATTGCTGTTTAGCGATAACTGACGGCAATTGGAAACCCCAAGCGAGTTCAAGTCATCCTCCACCTGTTGTTTCCATCACAGTCGAGGCCTCCCCCTTCCTCTGCTGCCGAATTCAGGCGACGATAGGAAAACCTTCTGTGCTGGAGCTTCTTTGTCCATTCGCATAACATGACCCAGTCAGCGGAGCCTTTGGGCTTTAATTCGCTGGACTATGGTCAGATCTGCGTAGAGCTCGTACAGCTCATCGTTAAATTTCCTTCGATACTCGCCGTTGGCATCACGGGAGGACCATAAATCTTCCGGACAACTTTTCTCTCAAATACTCCAAGGGCCATCTCTTCTTCTCTGGATACTGTCCATGATTCCGAGCCGTACATCAGGACTGGTATGATGAGAGACTTATAGAGCGTGATCTTTGTTCTTCCAGAGAGGACTTTAGTTCTCAATTGCCTACTCTGTCCAAAGTAGCACTTGTTGGCAAGAGTGATTCTCCGCTGGATTTCTAGACTGATATTATTTTCGGTGTTGATACTGGTTCCCAAATAGAGGAAGTCCCTCACAGTTTCAAATTTGTAACTGTCAACAGTCACATAGCTGCCAAGGCGCAGGTGCGCCGATTCTATCTTTGATGACAGCAAATACTTCGTCTTTTCCTCGTTGACCGCAAGACCAACTGTTTTCGCTTCCTTATCCAGTCCAGAGAAGGCAGCGCTTACGGCGCGGTTGTTAGGGCCAATGATATCAATATCATCGGCATACGCCAGCAATTGCACGCTCTTGTAAAAGATTGTACCATTGCGGTTTAGCACTGCTGCTCGAATTATCTTCTCCATAATCAGATTGATGATTTGAAATCGCCAAAGAGATGGTGAGTGTCGATTGTTTTATCATGGGTCTTCTCCAGGATTGGCGTATCGTGAAAATCTGGTCGTTGGTGGACTAAAGCCACACTGATAAGGTGCAATCAGTTTGTCGACGAAGGGCTTCAGTCTTTCACACAATACGCTAGAAATAACCTTATATGCGATATTAAGAAGACTGATTCCGCGGTAGTTGGTACGGTTAGCGGGATCGCCTTTCTTGTGGATTGGGCAGATCACACTTAAATTCCAATGTGGAGGCAAGCACTCATCTGACCATATTAAGCATAAGAGCTGATGCATACCTCCGTGTTTGAACAGCTCGGCGGGTAGTCCGTCTTTCCCAGGCGATTTGTTGTTTTTGAGCCGGGATATAGCTATCCTCACTTCATCATAGTCAGGTGGTGGGACAACTTTTCCATCGTCAGGGATTGGGGTATCGGGTTCGACGTCTCCCTCGCAATTTAGCAGTGAGGAGAAGTGCTCTAATTTAAGTACACTTTGTACGTCGGTTACCAGGTCGCAATTATTGTCCTTACAGGAGCTTGCCCCGGTCTTAAAACCTTCCGTCATCCGCCGGATCTTTTCATAAAATTTTCGGGAATCATTCCTGTCAGGCAGCATCTCAAGGTGAGGAGCCTTACTTTTCTTTTTTCTGAAAAGGCGTCTCTCTCCCTTCTTCGCCTCACGATATTGTTGCCATACAGTGCGGGTTGCGCCCGTTCGCAATGTCTCCTTTTAGGCAGCGTCCTTTTTTTCGAGGCAGTTTTGCATTCCTCATCGTACCAGTTGTTCTTGCGGGCTCGCTGGAACCCTATAGTGGCCTCAGCGGCGGCGCGCAATGAGTGAGAGATATGCTTCCATTGCTCGGCTACATCGTTAGGTCGAGGATGGCCCTCTGCTAGCAGGTGTGAGAGTCGAGTGGTGAAATTATCAGCTGTCTGTGTCATGCGCAGCTTCTCGACGTCAAACTTTCCTTCCGTTACTGTGCCCACTTGTTCTTTGATCAGGGGACAGCATGGTGGCTTGGTGTATTCGTTTATGCTGGAACCTAGTACTACTGATGACCATATTGCGAGCAGCGGCGAAGTTAATCAACCTAGTACCGTTGGGTGATGTTATATCGTGGAGACTAAATTTTCCAACTGTAGGACCAAAGACTCCTTCCTTGCCCACCTTTGCATTAAAGTCGCCGAGCACGATTTTAATATCATGTTGGAGGCAGCGATCATAAGTTTGTTCAAGTTTATCGTAGAAGGACCCTCTCTACGTCGTCCGTCTCCTCAGTCGGCGCATAGGCGCAGATAAATGTTATGTTGAAAAACCTCGCCTTGATGCTGATCGCAGCGAGACGCTCGTCCACAGGAGTGAACGCTAGTACTTGGCGGCGAAGTCTCTTTCCCACCACGAATCCTACACCACGCGCTTTGCCGCGTGTCTGGCCGCTGTAGTATACGTCACAAGGTCCGATGGTCGTCTTTCCTTGTCCTGTCCATCGCATTTCCTGCAGTGATGTCAGCCTTTGTGTCGGGCAGCGGTACCATCCCTTGAAAGGGTCCGGTCATTCCAGGTACATGCCCTAATATCCTTCTCGTAGTCCTTGTTTCGTTTTGCCGGGTCGTCAACATTAAAGGGGTTTCTCATCCGAGGCTTTTGTTTGATTTTCATTGGAATTAAGTTTTTACGTGGCGGGTCCCAAACCAAGCGCACAACCCGTCTCCGGGATTTTGAAAAAAAAATTTCACACATTTATATAGCGAGCCGCTTGCTACAAGACAGACACCCGCTTGCAGCCGCACCATGTGGTGAACAGACGCTGCGAAAAAGACCTCGTTGAGCCCTTAAACCAAGTATGTCAGAGTAGCCCCACCGGTGCCCCTCTCTTTCTGCCGCGAGCCTAGGTAGCTCACGTTGCCCAGAGAGCACGAACGAGGACGCAAGAGTCGGGATTGAGCAAAGTCACTTAGCAACCACACTCCATTACACTCCGGGCATGAAAATAACAACACGAAATGTTGAGGTATTAGAAGCTAAAGGTCAGGACTAGAGTCCATGAGAAATTCGTATTTTTATCTCTTGAGAAACATGTCCGTTTTAGAGCCTGAAAAACACGATTTTTGAAAACTTACAAATTTCGAGATAATCATTCATCTATAAGGAGTGAGTTTTTTTGACCAATGGATGGGTTAGTTTCTTCTAAGATATGTACCCATAATTTCTGAAAAAAATTGAGTGGGTACTTAAAACAGTGAAGACACCAGAGCCAGCTAAACTTGACAAAAAATAGGATAAAAATAACGTATTTTTAGTACCAGGTTTTAAAACCAGGTACTCGCTATATAATTTATTATTTACTTTCAAAGAAATTACTCTCTTTAACCTTTAAAATGCCGTATCGCAAGTAAGGATATCTCTAATAGAAACATTTGTACAGCTATAATTGCGTAAGCCTAAAAATTACGTTTTTTCAAACTTTGATATTCGGCCAGTCCGAAACGAGTGGTTATAAAAATTAAATGTGTGTAAATTTGTTCCTTTAGGACCCTAAAGAAGTGTCCCTAAAAGTTTTAGAAAAATCCGAGACTAATCAGCGACGATTTTTGCTAATATTAGACGTTTTCATATGGATTGACTCGTATATAAGCGTCCTACCCTTCACCAGCTCCTCGTATCTGCCATTTCGTAGTGTTATATTCGCTGTATGACAATATGATATGACTGCAATTATGTCTGGTGCAGTTGTATAATACTACGATTGCTTTTGCATAGGGAAAGGAGCTGGGATTTGCCGTCTCTTCACACCGTACAATCCTGCCCATGGAAAGGGGCAGGACGAGCTCCCGTTCGCACGCTGCCGATGGATTATTCCTAAAAGACAAGCCCATGAAGTACCAAAGTGCGTGTATGTGCGGACAGTGAAAGATCCGAGCCATTGACCATTCCAGGAATGGAATTGCGGAGGTACCACGGCTAATCTTATTGAACACTACCGTCGCATCGCAATGCATACCTTCGAGCCGGATCAAACCAGCAACCTATGGCTCATTACTAGACGACTAAGCCGTCTAGGGCGGGGAGTATATTTAAGCCTCATAACATTGTTTCGTTTATTTGATCTGCATAACATACGTTTGTAATTCACATATAGTTTATGGAATATTCTGAATACATAGCGTATACTGCCGTCCTTAGCAAAATGATTTTACTGCCGTTTAGGAATTTTGATACCATTACATTATTTCAATGTCTTACAATTCACTGATTATAAAAATTATCGGTCAGAATGCAATTTCAACGATAAGAAAAGGTTTAAGTTAGTGATACATCTAGAATCTCTTGTAGCTTTCCAGAACAAAAAAGCAGTATAAAGGTATCACAGTGTAAAAAAGCAGTATAAATGAAATGCCTTTATGCTCACAATGTTAAGAATGCTGCTTGGAATATATGGAAAGAAAGGCAGCAACTTTGACTTACAAACTAATAAAGCAGTAAAAGAATTTTTATTTATTTTGGATTTACAAAGCAGGAAGTCAGTATCTCTCCAAAAATTAATACATTTTTTTACAATCCAAAAAAGCAGTAAATGATATTTTACTGCTTTTCGATTTACAAAGCAGAAAGGCAGTTCGCTGTCCTTTAAGGCCCCAGGGATAATTTTCGCACATAATCAGATGCAAATGATTCTACATGAAGCCTTTTAATATCTCAATATTCATTTATGTCTGTTATGTAAAAAGATAGCTAGTTATTTAGTTGGAACACAACCCAACTTCAACTTCAGTTTTCTCGATAATGAATTTTAATAACATACTGCTAAGGACGGCAGTATAGTCGCAATCACAAATCGAGATTTTTCACAAGCAATGAAGTAAGCCGCCAGAGCCAATGCCTGAGAGCACAGTGCTCGCCTCCCATTCATACGATTAGAAGGGGAACTCGTTAGCTCACCAGGCCTTAAGCCTCTACGTAATAAGTCGGCAGGATTATCTTCCGACCATACATGTTTCCAATTTTTCGCTGTGGCGTTATCCTGAATGGTTGAAACGCGATTAGCTACAAAGGTTTTCAAATCTCTTGGTATCTTTTCCAACCAATACAGTACAACCAGCGAATCTGTCCACAAGGTATAATTGATCTCGCCCCAGTTCATCGCCCTCTTAACTTGCAGCAGTAATCTGGACAAAAGCTCACATGCTGACAACTCCAACCTCGGTATCGTCACTTTCTTTACTGGTGCTACCCTAGTTTTGGATACTATTAACCTGCACCCAACCTTTCCGTTATCTTGCACCGTTCGATCATAAATAACTGCCCCATAGGCTGATTCGGACGCATCAGTGAAACCGTGCAGCTCTACTTGCCCCAACGAATGTGTACCAAGCCATCTCGGCATCCTGAAATCTGCAAGCTTTCTCATCTCGCTCCAATAATCTCTGAATCTCGCTTCTAGCTCCGATGGTAATTTTTCATCCCACTCTAGCTTCAAGCGCCATAAGTAATGTAGCCATTTGGATGTAGCCATTTGGATCAAATAGTTGACCCACACAGCTCACCACAACCCGTTTTGTTATAACATTTGGAAGCTCTGGTGTCTTTACGACAAATGCATACTTGTCTGGTGATACCAGCCATACCAACCCTAGCACCCTTGTTTCGTCTTCGAATTTTAAAAAGTCTTGCTCACTAGAATCCTCTTCGGATTTGGTGGGTTGCGCTCCCCTTGCCCCTGCACGGTACTTTCCTGCTTCTTCGGCTATCTGTTTAGACAAAGCACACTCTTGTATTTAGGCTTACCAGGACACATCCAGCATTCCACTTGTTAGCAGCTTTCAGCTCCATGGCCTATTTAAAAAAAATTTGGACATAAATTTCTTCTTGTCACAAGATCTCTTCTTGCCCTCAGACTCAGCATGTGGTTGCCGCAACATGCATCGCAGTGAAAAGAAAGGACGACGCCTATAAGGCAACGTTAAAAGCGAATGCAACGAGGAGCGTATGTGAACACTACCGCGAGATGAAGAGGGAGCGAGACGGCTAATTTCGGGCGAAGAAAAGGAAAGCGGAAAAGCGTGAAATCGAAGGGCAGAAGCAACGCCCGGAAATTTTATCAAAGAATTCGACGAATGACGGAAGGTTTTGACCCTGGGGCAAACTCCTGTAAAAATGACAACGGCGACCTGGTGACAGATGTTCAGAGAGTACTAGGGTCATGGAGGGATCACTTCTTTGCCCTTCTAAACGGTGGAACGGAGCAACAATCCAGAGAAGAGGATGAACTCGACCCCACAATCGAAGACGATGGAATCGAAGTTCCACAACCCGACTATAACGAGTTGCGAGTAGCTATATCACGGCTAAAAAACAATAAATCGGCGGGTGCTGATGGCCCGCCCGCTGAGCTATTCAAATGCGGCGGCGAGCAGCTGGTAAGGTGCATGCACCAGCTCTTGTGTAGAATGTGGTCGGATGAATGCATGCCTGAAGATTGGAATCTAAGTGTTCTCTGCCCAATCCATAAGAAGGGTGATCCCGCAAACTGCGCCAACTATCGTGGAATCAGCCTTTTGAGTATCGCAATTAAGGTCCTATCAAGCGTATTGCGCGAAAGACTGAAGCCTGACGTCAACCGACTGATTGGACCTTATCAGTGAGGCTTCAGACCTGGTAAATCTACCATCGACCAGATTTTTACAACACGCCAAATCTTGGAAAAAACCCGTGAGAAAAGGATCGATACACACCATCTCTTTGTTGATTTTAAAGCCGCCTTCGACAGCACCAAAAGGAGTTGCCTATATGCCGCTATGTCTTATTTTGGTTTCCCAGCAAAACTTATACGGCTGTGCAAAATGACGCAGAACAATACCACCAGCTCGGTCAGAATTGGGAAGGACCTCTCCGAGCCGTTCGAAACTAAACGAGGTTTCAGGCAGGGCGACCGCCTATCGTGCGATTTCTTTAATTTGATGCTGGAGAAAATAATACAAGCTACAGAATTTAACCGCGCAGGAACAATATATTACACGAGCGTACAACTGTTGGCGTATGCCGACGAAATCGACATCATTGGCCTCAACAACCGCGCCGTAACTTCTGCGTACTCCAAATTAGAAAAGGAAGCTGAAAAATGGGTTTGGTGGTGAACGAAGGTAAAACGAAGCTGGCATCAAGCAAAGAGTCAGCGCATTCGCGCCTTGGCAACCACGCCACTGTTGGCAGCCATAATTTCGAGATAGTTAGGGACTTTGTATACCTGGGAAGCAGCATTACTACCAACAACAATGTAAGCCTGGAAATCCATAGAAGGATAAACAAATGCTAATTTGGGCTGAGTAGGCAATTCAGAAGTAAATTCCTCTCTCGACGAACAAAAACAACACTCTATAAGTCACTTATCGTACCCGTCCTTCTATATGGTGCAGAAGCATGGACAATAACAGCATCTGATGAGGCGGCTCTGGGAGTATTCGAGGGAAAAATTATTCGAAAGATTTATGGAACCCTAAAAGTTGGCGACGGCGAGTACCGAAGAAGATATAATGATGAGCTGTATGAGCTTTACGCAGACGTGGACATAGTTCAGCGAATAAAAACCCAGCAGCTCCGCTGCCTAGGACACGTGGTGCGAATGAACGAAGACGCTCCGGCCCAGAAGGTATTTTTATCGGTAAAGTTACAAGCACAAACTCTTAAGCTCTTCTCAATATAATTAACAACAACCTCTCAGAAACGAATCTCCGGTTTAGGTAGGTAGGTAGAAGTGGCTGCCGCAAAGGCACACCTAGGCCAGTAATAAAAGGCCCGTTGTGATACCACCAAACACTAGGAAAGTCAGTCCCGGGGCCCGGCCATATGGAAAATCCCAGTGCTGTCGGGACTCTCCATATAGCCGAAACCCGGGACTGACACTCCGAACCGACACCGCTACCCCTCCTCGAACCATTTTGATAACTTGATGAAGGCCATCAAGTCCTTTATGTCTAGCTGCGCGACCTGGCTTAAGCTAACCAGAAAGGGAACTCCCAGAGAGCGCCTTCTCGCTCCGCTTAAGGCCGGGCAGTTGCAGATGAGGTGCTCCAACGTTTCCTCTTCCTCATCATCTTTGCAACTCCTGCAGCATCGTCGGTAGGGAACGCCTAGCCTTGCTGCGTGCCTACCAATAAGGCAGTGCCCGGTTAAAACTCCTATTTATATGGAGATTTCCTTCCTTTTTAGGGCGTATATGTGTCTAGATCTTTTAAGATCGCATTTTGGCCAGGTTTGCTTGGATATCCGGCACCCTGGGGCTTGTAGCCATCTTTCGTTGGCTTCGCGGAGTGTATGCTCCTTCAGCATCAGCTTGCACGTGGCAAACGGCATACCTCTGCGCTCTTTATCTTGAAGAATCTGCTTGGTCGTGCCCTGCCTGGCAAGTTCGTCTGCCCTACAGTTTCCCTCAATGTCCCTGTGTCCCGGGACCCATGTGAGGTTCACGCGGTTCTGTTGGGCCATCTCTTGAAGAGATCGACGACAGCTGAGCGTCAGTTCAGTGTTGAACGAGTAAGAGCCAAGGGAGGCGTCCATGATTGCTGAAACTTCAGCCTGGAAGACGCTGCAGTGATCAGGTAGTCTAAAGGAGAGTTCTAGGTCCAAATCCCTTGAGTAAATCCCTCCTCCGACTCTGCCGTCTAACTTCGAGCCGTCGGTGTATATAAAAGTGTCGCCATTAGTAGCGGGACACCGATCTATGTTCTCCCAGTCTTCCCTGCTGGGAATGTTTATTCTAAAACAACAATCTCCGACTGTTGTGGTCGCACACCGATCTGTGCTCAGAGGGAGAAAGCTGTAAGATCTTAGAATACAGGAGTGTCCAATAGTGCTTGCGCCCCAGACGGACGTTTCCCTTAGACGCACAGCCGATGCTGCTGCTGCCCGGTACCCTTCCAGATCGAGTGGCAAAAAGCCAAGAATGGCCTGGAGAGCTTCATTGGGCGTTGTTCTTTACGCCCCGCTTATACAGATCATGCTCGATCTGTGGACTTTCCCTAACAGATTTAGGTTCGTTGCCTTTCTTAGCGCAGGCCACCATACCACGACTCCATACAGCATAATTGGCTGGATTATCGCAGTGTAGATCCATCTGCAAATTTTGGGGCTGAGCCCGCATTTTTTGCCAATGGCTCTTTTACACGTGTAAAGTGCAATGCACGCTTTCCTCTGGCGCTGGATGACATTCTCCTTCCAGTTAAGCTTTCTATCTAGAACTGTGCCTAGGAATTTGGCTTTGTCAGCTAAGTTCAGGCGCACGCCATCTAGTTCTGGTAGGTTCAACGGTGGTATCTTGTACCGCCTGGTATAAAGGACAAGCTCCACCTTTCCCGGGTTGATGCTAAGTCCGCAGCGAGAGGACCATGAAGAAACTTCTCGCAGTGCTACTTGCATCAAGTCACACAGGGTTTGTGGGAATTTGCCCCTATATGCAATAGCTAAATCGTCTGCATATGCCACTATCTTCCCGCCCCCCCACCTTGTGTCTCGTAGCAGCGAGTTTACGGTGAGGTTCCATAGGAGCGGGGAGAGAACACCACCCTGAGGCGTTCCTCTTGTGACATAGCGTGAAAGATCAACTGTTCGCAGTGAAGAAACTATTTTCCTTCCCTTTAGTAGTTGATCAATGAGTCCAATAAGAGACCTATTTATGCCCAGGTTTGTTAAAGCAGTGTTAATAGCCTCCGGCCTTATATTGTTGAAAGCCCCTTCGATGTCCCGAAAGGCCACGAGACAGTACTCCTTTTCATGCAATGATTTTTCAACAATAGAGACTAGGCTGTGGAGCGCAGTTTCCGTTGATTTACCTTTGATGTTGATAGCTAGAAATAAGGTTGCTATCAATAGTAGAGGAGAGATAATCGCTAATTATCCTCTCGAAGGTTTTAAGTGCAAAAGACGAGAGACTGATCGGTCTGTAGTCTTTAGGCTCATAGTGTGAGGCCTTCCCAGCCTTTGGAATAAAGACTACCGTGGCGCTTCTCCAGGAGCACGGAATGTAATTAAGAGCCAGGCAGGCTGAATAGAGAACTACCAGCCATTTAGCTGATATTTCCAGCGTGTTTATGAGTTGTGCGGGAAAAATCCCGTCTGGCCCAGCTGCCTTGAACGGCTCAAAGCTTTTGAATGCCCACCTTACCCTTTCCTCCGTAATGGGTTAGTTTACCGCCAGATTTGTTGCAGATGCTACAGGTGCATCATACAAGTTCTCCGGAAAGTGTGTGTTCAGGAGCAGCTCCAGGGTTTCCCCTTCCGTGCTGGTCCAAGATCCGTCAGGCTTCCGTAAATAGCTAATGGCTGTTTGAGTTTTTGATAGCACTCGTCTAAGTCTCGCTGTATCATCGACTTTTTCGATGCAGAAATTTCTCCACGAAGTTCTCTTCGCTTGCCTTAGAGCCTTTTTATAGGCCCTCAGTTTAGCTTTATATTCGAGCCATTCAGGCTCCGTACCGATGCTCTTGGCCTTGTTAAATTGCTTCCTGCATGATATACGGAACGAATCCAGGTCGTAAGACCACTGGTGGTCTATGTTTGCCGCGTGGTTTTGGTACTGGACAAGCCTGCTCTAGGGCATTTGAGAGCGCCGTTGTAAAGGTCGTTACCAGATCATCCAGTTCTCCCACTGAGAAATTATCCACCAGATCTTTCACCTCCTTTTGTGGAGGAGGTTCTTCGGCGTCATAGGGCATATAGACCGACGCCATCGTTAGGCTGGTGCTGCCGACTGTTAAGCTGGCAGCTGTAACGTCACCATTTGAGTAGTTGGGTAATAGAAAGGTGTTTAGCTCAGACTTTACCAAAATACAGGTTCTGACCTTGCCCTCATCATTGGCTTGGATGAGCTTGTACCCCTTAGTCCCCAATCCACAGATCCTAGAGCTATTGACCCAGGGCTCTTGGATAAGGACCACGTCTACGTCGCCTTTCGAAAGACGACTACTTAAAACAGCCGAGGCTGCTTTAGATTTGTGCAGATTTATCTGAAGCACCACCAACATGAGAGAGCTCAGACATCCCTGCCGCCAGCGTGTCGTCGAGGTCTGGCCTGTTCCGGGGCTGTCTCTCAACGAGGAGTTGTTCAGAGCACCTGCACGATTTGGCGTGGCGGGAACCCTTCTGTCTGAAGCAGCATCAACGTTAGTGTGCTCAGGTTGAGCCACGATCGTGTCGTCGAGGCCTTCTTCGTCAAGCAGGCTTTCTTCTATCGCCGAATTGTTCGCAGCACCATCGCATTTTGACGTGGCGGATAACATACTTTCCGCGTCGGACTCCTCTGCTTCACCTTCCGATGCCTCGATCTCCGAGTCCTCCGGAATAGCAGCGCGCTGTGCATCGCCACGGTATACGTGGATCACGATCTGACCCAAGCCGTAATGCACTCGTCCGTTGCACCGTTTAAGGGGCTCGAGCGCCTCCTTATTCAGAGTGATAACCACCTGTCTATTGGGCCCAACCACATCATCGACCAGATTGACGCCCCAATCCTGCGTCGGGAGAGACGGATTCCAGACCTGCAGCATCTCAAGAATATTCTCGGGTTCTGCAGGGACGGCAGGAATCCATGCCCTTGCCCTTGGCCGAGCAGGAATGTCCTTCCAGTCGACCACATCTAGTCTTGCCCCTGGGTAGACTTCACCCAGTCATGCAACTGCTGCCTTATTCAGTGCGACAGTTCTTGCATCCTCGCACGCGAATATTTTGATCTGACCTTGGTGCCAGCCCGCGTCAGTACCTCGCGGCGGACTACCCGGAGACTCACGCATTAAGTCGAGGAGGGCCCTGCCCATTTCATTCCGGACATACAGCCACCGGTCTTTGGGGATGGACCAACGGTCGTTACCTCGGTCAATGAAACCTATAAGGATTCTGTCCTTGGTTACTTCAGCAAAGCTGAGTTTTCCCACTACGGGGTTGAACTGATGCCGCTTCGGATGGGGGTTTACCTCTCCGTCCGATCTCTGGCGTTTGAAGGGATTACCGTTCACCCTCTTAGGCACATAGGGCCTCTGGAAATTTGGTATCAGAGCTTTCGCTTCCTCCACCATCTTCCTTTCTTCCGCCGACAGCTTCTCCTGCGATGCTCCCTCATATTTTTTAAGGATCCTTGCGGCCTTTCTTTTATCCCAGTACGCAAAGCGTCGGGGAGATGCCTCTTGGGGGGGATTCAGACTCGTAGTTGCCATCGCGGTCTCTCCCTTTGCGGCGTCGTCCTTCTCTTTCGAAACTCTGAAACCAGGTCGTGAGACCATTGCCCCAGATGTGAAGAGATTGGGTTTCGTACCAGCGCTTGATGGAAGTTTAGCTTCCGCCGTTTTCTGCTTGACTGCGTAGGCAGCCGCACTGCTGCTTGCTCCCATCAAGTCACTCTTACTTGATAGCAGTTTGGGGGATGACTGACCCGTAGTTTCCATCGCTGTCGGCCTCCCAGTTAACTTTGAGGCGAAGTTTGTCCTCCGGCGTTGTGTTTTCGCTTGCTCCAGCATAGTTCTTCTCTGCTGCGGAGTAAACGAAGTTGTTAATTGCTTTGTATTTTGTGTGTTCTTCATCTTGTTCGTACGACCCCTCGCCGGACAAGGCCAGCTTAGGGTCAAGGGTAGTGTAAGGGGAAGTGTGTCGTCCGCCACGGCAGAGCCCCATACCGCGGTAAGACCATAGTTACTCCCTGAGGCGGCCCGGTATCAGTGAGGCTCCGTTCGACTACAGCCACGATTTGCCTCCCGGCTGCAAACGTCCAATGGGCACGGTATCGCATAACACCTTGGATTGGGAGGGACCTCAGAAAATGATGTCAGAAAAATTTTGATTTTTGGCGACTTTTATAGTCACGCAAATATTTGATGTATCGGTACATCGATGTTTCTATAAAAATTGTGAAATTTTGAACGTTATTTCGGTTTCTCACTTGTCCAAAAACAAAAGTAAATTGGACCAACATCTTTTCCTTGTTCAAAAATATGCACGTAATTAGAAAAATATATGTACACATATTAGAAAACTAACCAAGTCGAAGCATCGATGTACATATATAGCGAAACAAATGTACATAGACTTCTCATCAAAGACACATCGATTTATTTTTGCCATTGGTGACTCCAGCATAGTTTAGCTCAGTAAAATAACGGTAACTTTCTCGAAATGATCATTACCAAATGATTAGTGTTATGCTTTTAATAAGTACAAATCATAAGTCGTTCTCAATCTTAATTTTTACATGTGCAGTTTGTAGCCCGAAAATGTCTGAGAATATTTCTGTTGTTACCTCTAACAAGCGAAATGGAAAATGGTTGAAAAGTTCTTGGTAAAAGGTAAGGAAGTGATAAATAATTGTATACTGTCATAAAATACGTTGTTAAACTCAAATTTCCGAAATTTTACATTAAGCATCCAAATTTCGACCTTATTCGGCATTTGCATTTTTTCGACATTTTGAAAAGTTCTTGGTAAGAGGTAAGGAAGTGATAAATAATTGTATACTGTCATAAAATACGTTGTTAAACTCAAATTTCCGAAATTTTACATTAAGCATCCAAATTTCGACCTTTTTCGGTCATTTGCATTTTTTCGACATTTTTTTTTCGGTCAAAAATCTCTTCGGTATTTTAAAATTTTTTTAAATTCGGTCTTGTCTGATTACGAATCCGATATCGGTTTTTTTTAATTCAAAATGGTGGATCCAATATGGCGATGCATTTTTGAAAACTTATTCGACTGTGTGAAACTCGTCACTGATGGATTTATGACATCGATTTATATAAACTAGTATCGCTTGTGATCGAAAATTCGACCAATAAAAACTTTAGAGGGTCGAGCGGTCGCTAGCCCCGACCCCCATCCTTAAATTTCGGGGACGCCCGAATTATAGCATGGAACCTCCATAGAGGAGCATATAGGTCTAAGTGGTGTATTTGGTTTATGTATTTTGGGAAGACCGTAAAGTCTTGGTGCATTTGCAGCTGAGCATGACAGCTCAAGTTTTTGTTTGGTGCTGATTCTTTTTTGTTTATATAAATCGTTTATCATACTATTGTTCTTTCTCTGTGTAGGGTCATTCCTGATGGTTTTGTAAGTTTGTTTATCGGCTAGTAGTTCTTTCATTTTCTGCTCATAATCATGTTTGTACATCAGTACGGTTTTGTTTCCTTTATCTGCACTTGTGATTAGCACATCTTCCTTGTGTTTGTTGAGAAAACTTTTGGTGTTCGTATACGTTTTGAGTATGAATTTTTCTTTCGTGTTATTACTCAATTTTTGTTGAAAAGTGCTTATTTTTGACGCAAATTCGCTCCTAGCCGTGTCTTTTTCTCTCTCATCTTTAATGTCTTGTATTCCTTGTTCCAAATCTGCAACTATTTGAATAGGAAAAAATGACTTTTTGGATACAGGTAAGGCGAACTTTTTCCATAGCGATAGTAACCATCGTGACTCTTGTGGAACTTCGATGTTTGTCTTATTTATGAACCAGTCTTCACGAAAATTTATTTTGAAAAAAAAAAAATGTATATTGGTTTAGGAGATCCATCAGCAGAGACCCTTAGTATGAAAATCAACATCATCATTTATTGGCGCTTAACCGCCTAAGCGATTTTGGCCGTTGCATATCAAAGCACGCCAGTCATTGCTGTTTAGCGATAACTGACGCCAATTGGAAACCCCAAGCGAGTTCAAGTAATCCTCCACCTGTTGTTTCCATCACAGTCGAGGCCTCCCCCTTCCTCTGCTGCCGAATTCAGGCGACGATAGGAAAACCTTCTGTGCTGGAGCTTCTTTGTCCATTCGCATAACATGACCCAGCCAGCGGAGCCTTTGGGCTTTAATTCGCTGGACTATGGTCAGATCTGCGTAGAGCTCGTACAGCTCATCGTTAAATTTCCTTCGATACTCGCCGTTGGCATCACGGGAGGACCATAAATCTTCCGGAGAACTTTTCTCTCAAATACTCCAAGGGCCATCTCATCTTCTCTGGATACTGTCCATGATTCCGAGGCGTACATCAGGACTGGTATGATGAGAGACTTATAGAGCGTGATCTTTGTTCTTCCAGAGAGGACTTTACTTCTCAATTGCCTACTCTGTCCAACGTAGCATGTTTAGGCGCGATGCCTAAAATATTAAAAAATGTGCCACCCTAATGTTTATTTTCCAATCACACACACCAAGCCACCCACCGGCATGTGCATGCATGACTATTCGTGTTTTGTCAGCACACACATACATGCAAGTGGGTGCGCATGTGTGGGTACACCTCCCCTTAAAACCGGAGGATGGTTTTCGGTTCAACGGTTGTCAACGACTTGACAACCGCCTCTTTTTCTGCCAACTGCCAACGGACACACATCAGCCCCAGGACTTCTTCTACGTCACAAATCAGGTAATTTCATAAACTTTGTCGACACAATTTCATTTAATAAACGGCCATTTTTCTAAACGAGAATTTCCCGCTTTTCGATCTTTTTATTTCTTCCCATTACAAAATATAAATTCGAGCGCGGTGTCTTATCGAAGAGATCAAAAATTGTCCTAACGACAAACAAAGACACCCCTCGAATTTTATCATGGTCCTTCTCACCGTGAATTTTAGAATCAGCACCATTTTTGAAAATACAGTCCATTTATCGGCAACTAACTAAGCGCAGGAGATCAGTCCACTGAATTGGGAAAATTTACAGCCACAGGGTCAGTATTGGATCACAAAAGACACAATCAACAGCCACAAAAACCTTGCTATTAGTCTGCCACAACAACACAACACAAAATCATCTTTACTTTAGCTATCACCATATCAAAAGCAAAGTAAGTTATATTTCTTGCCAATTTTTTTTTGTGTGAAAAATATTAGTGTTTTAAAAGTGCCGCGAGTTCGCCAAAACGTAAGTGCGAAGAATGTTGAGTGAAAGTTAAATTGACTTATTTGTCACATAATTCGTTTTGAAATTCAGCTTTGCGACTATCTGGTTTATCCCCCCACCAGTGGTAAGATTTTCCAGACACAGCGCAAAGTAAGAGGTAATATAACCTCACATTCACAGAGCCTTTCGATTGTTGGTTTTGTTTTGACTTTTCATCACTTTTTTTATTGAAACGCGCACAATCAGTGTAATCGAAGGCTTTCAGTTCATTTCACGATTTTTTTTCACTTAAATTCACTAACAATCACTTTCTCGTTCGTTTAGGTCCACCGCGCACTTTTAATTAAAATTTTTTTTGCGAAAATCACATTCCCACATAACCTATATATACGTGTGTGGGTGGCGAGTAAGCCAGTGTTGTTGTTGCTATACATTTTTGAATAAAGGGTCAGACAATACGGCCAAGTCTGCAACAATAAAGAATTTAAATATTAAACAAATAATTATTCTAAGACGGTTATTATTGAAATTGTTATTTTGGCGTTTGAATTCCCTGGGGCAATCTCTGCATTCTCACCCATTCGACCTTCATTTATCTCCCTCTTTTCTTTGTCTGACTAAAAACCACACCATATGGTAAGCATGGATAACTTTATCAGATTAGCTGATAACATCACGGAGTTCGAATCCGACTATAACGATGCAGATGTAGAGACCCATACCGTCTATACATTAACTCTGCAACAAGAGGAGTTAAAAGTCCAATGGAGAAAAGTTAAAGGGGCGTACGATGAGCTAATGAGCTCAAGTAAGTTAGACGCGGCAGGCATTACCTCCGTGAAAAATAAATACAAAAGTACATATGCAATTTATTTACGTTGCATGTCTAATATGGCTACACGCCAAGAAACACTCACGAAGGTAGTGAAAAGCCCAGCCGAACAGTCTGAACGGGAACACAGTATCCGCCTGCCTCCATGCGATACTGAAGTATTCAAAGGCGATTATCTCTCATGGCCTACGTTTAGGGATATTTTCACGGCCATTTATATTTTGAACAAACGCTTAACACCCGTTGAGAAACTGTTTCATCTCGTCAATAAGACGAAAGGGGAAGCGAGGGATATAGTGGAAAAAAGTCCACTCACGAATGAGGGATTTGATACAGCGTGGAAAAATTTATGTGAGCGATACGAAAACAAACGTATCTTAGTAAACACGCAATTGCAAATACTATTTAATTTAGAGAAGGTAGAGAGTGAGTGTGGCAGCGCGATAAAAACCCTGCAACGACAAATTAATAATTGCCTGGCGTCCCTAAGAAGTCACAAAATTGACACATCTAATTGGGATGCAATTATTACATATCTGTGTTCGACTAAGTTGCCAGAGTTGCCGACGATGCTGTAGGAGTTGTAAGGATGATGAGGAGGAGGAAACGGTGGAGCACCTCATCTGCAACTGCCCGGCTTTAAGTGGCGCGAGAATGCGCTTTTTGGGAGTTCCCTTCCTGGTTAGCCTACGCCAGGTCACGGAGCTGGACATAAAGGACCTGATGGCCTTCATCAAGTCATCTAAATGGTTCGAGGAGGAGTAACGGTGTCGGTATAGGAAAGTCAGTCCCGGGATTCTGCTATGTGGAGAATTCCGTTAATACCGGGATTTTCCATATGGCAGGGTTCCGGAACTGACTTTCCTAGTGTTGGTGGTATCACAACGGGCCTTTTAATACTGGCCTAGGTGTGCCTCTACGGTAGCCACTTGAACCTAACCTAACCTAAGTTGCCAGAGAGTACGCTTGGTCTATGGGAGCAAAGCATAGACCATAAGGTGGAAATATCCAAATGGGAGGATATGGACAAATTCTTGTCCAATCGTTTCCAGACACTCGAAACAGTGTCTGGGTTTGTGGGGAGTGCCGGTCCGCAAGGCCAAAAACCACAAACGGCGAAAAAAGCGAACGATCCACCTGCGAAAAAGCTTGGTACGTACCAAGCAAAGGTCACAAAATTCATGTGCACCAAATGCAAATCGACTCGCCATAAATTACGAGCATGCACCCGCTTTTTAAGGTTCACGCCGGAGGAGCGAGTAAACTTTATAAAAAGCAACCAGGGGTGTTTGAACTGCCTCTCCCCAGGACATACCGTGACGAAGTGCCCAAGCTCATACGACTGCAGCAAGTGCCACTCTCGACACAATACGCTCCTACATATAGAATCGCGTCAGAATCAGAAAACAAACAACACCACCCAGTACAATATGGATAATGGTGCTTCCACTTCTGCGCAATCTCAAGGGAGACGGGAGGCGAACGATAAGAACGTAAAATCCTGCCATGTACATTCAAGCGCAGGTGTGCTGCTAGGGACAGCGAGAGTAACCATTCGTCATAATGGTACAGACTTCCCAGCTATAGCACTGATAGATTCTGGGTCAGAATGTTCATTTATGACAGAACGTCTGAAGCGCAGAATCCACTTACCGGCAAAGAAAATGAATGCCCGTGTATCGGGCATAACGAATGCCGTATCGGCCCAAGTCAAGGAGGCAACCAACATCGAACTGCGTTCAACAGTGGACCCTGACTTCAGCCTAACCACATCCGTGTTAATTCTGGCCAAACTAACTGGAAATCTGCCATCCTGCCATGTCGACGCTATGACTATGCAGGCCTTTCCAGACTTAGTTTTGGCAGATAAACGATTTTATGTCAACGAGGAAGTTGACATCATACTAGGCGTAGATGTATACCCGCAAATCATACTATCTGGGCTCAAGAAGAATGTCTTTAATACACTCCTGACCAAGAAACAGTATTCGGTTGGATACTCACCGGCCACGTGGAGTCACCGAGTCCAACAACAAATATAGTGTCCTTTTACAGCGAAGTCGCTTTGGACAAAGAACTCACAAAGTTCTGGGAGTTGGAAAATCTGCCCAAACAAAAAAGTCCAAACGCAGATGATAAATACTGCGAAAAGTTGTATAAAGAAACTACGCATAGGAATGAGGATGGGAGATATGTAGTCTCGCTACCATTCAGACAGGAGTACCTAGATAAGCTAAATATAGGTGGGTCTCTTAGGAAGGCGTGTTCGAAATTCTTTAGGAATGAGACACGATTAGCAAAGGACCCAGAATTGGGAAAAGAGTATACCAGGGTCCTGTCTGAATACGAGACATTAGGGCATATGCAAAAAATTACTCCCATGATATCAGCTGAATCGTCTGATAACTATTTTTTGCCCCACCACGCCGTAGTAAAGGCGGAGTCTACCACCACAAAGCTGCGAGTCGTTTTTAACGCCTCGAGCCCAACGTCAAACGGTACAAGTCTAAACGACATTCTCCTGCCAGGACCAGTGCTTCAATCAGATCTCCCAGTCCTTATACTGCGTTGGAGATTATATCGATATGTCTTCAATAGTGACATCGAGAAGATGTATAGACAAATTTGGATGAACGTAAATCATTCCAAATTTCAAAGGATAGTTTACCGCACATCACCACAAGAACCAATAGGTCTTTATGAGTTAAAGACAGTCACGTTTGGGGTTAATTGCGCACCGTATCTTGCAATACGAACTCTTTTGCAACTAGCTGATGACGTAGAAACATCATTCCCTACAGCATCGAATATTTTAAGGGAGGGGATGTACGTGGATGATGTATTAGCGGGGGGGCATACACTCGCATCGGCCATTCATGCGAGAGATGAAATTCGTCAGGTCTTACACTCCGCTGGATTCCCACTTCGGAAATGGACATCAAATTCCGAGGAGATTCTCAACAACATCCCAACAGCGGATCGGCTGACCGAGGACTTCCTGGCGTTCGAAGACACCAGCACCGTTAAGGGTTTGGGCATTAGATGGAATGCTCATTCTGACCTCTTTTATTTTAAAGCAGGATCACTGGACGAAAGTGAACAGCTCACAAAACGAGCGATACTATCCGCCATCGCCAAGCTTTTCGACCCTTTAGGATGGCTTGCACCAATGGTCATTGTGGCCAAAATAATTATGCAGAACATCTGGTTGGAGGGCACCGATTGGGACGAACCAGGCACGTCCCACACTTTGGAACGATGGGGAAATTTTAAAAGGGACTACAACGAAATCGACAACATCCGGATACCCCGATGGGTACATTTTTCGCCAGAAGACGAGGTCGAAATCCATGGATTCTGTGACGCGTCGGAAAAAGCATACGCTGCAGCCGTCTACATGCGCGTAAAAAGGGATGACCAGATCTCCGTCAACCTTCTCCTTGCCAAAACGAGAGTAGCGCCGGTAAAAACCATTTCGCTGCCGCGCTTGGAACTCTGCGGCGCGGTACTCTTGGCGGAGATAATGGAAACGATTTTCCAAAATATAAAATTAGGGCAGGTCAAACAACATTTATGGACGGATTCCACCATCGTCTTAGCATGGATACGGAAACCACCATGTTCCTGGTCAACATTCGTCGCACACGGGATAACCAAGATTATCGACTTGGTCGGAAGTAATGATTGGCATCATGTCAATTCTGAATCGAATCCGGCAGATTTAGGAAGCAGAGCAATACCAGCAACGGATCTGGTCAACAATTCTTTGTGGTGGCAGGGACCTTCTTGGTTACAAGAAGACAATTCAGGGTGGCCAGCAAAAGAAACCGAGTTTCATACATCCGTGGAGGAAAAGAGAGCGCAGACCTACGCAATATCGAAGCAAAAAGACATCGATCGGTTTTCAGATTTAGCTAGGGCTTTGAGGGTACTATCATATATTATGAGATTCTTTCGAAGAACACATCCCACAACAAAAGCTTCCTTTCAAGAAAAGTCGTGCTTAATCTCATCAGATGAGATAAAGAAGACGACTCAACTCTTGATCAGACTGTATCAGAAGCACCATTATTTTGAGGAGTACGTAAATTTGAAGAAGGGAACAGTTATCGACAGGAAAAGCGAGATATTGCCACTTAACCCGTTCCTTGATAAGGACGAGATTATCAGGGCCGGGGGTCGTCTTGGGGCGTCGGAAGACCTCGCTTACAACGAGCGTCATCCAATCATACTCCCATATAATTGTAGGTTAACGCGTCTAGTTGTGCAAATGATACGCAAAATCTCGCTCCATGGGGAAAACCAATTAATGCTCCGTCTAATCCGCAGCCAATACTGGATTCCGAATGTCAAAAACATGATAAGGGCTATCATTCACAATTGTAAGATTTGCACCATCTACACAGAGCCAACAATGCCTAATAAAATAGAACAAAAGTCATAAGATATCTCTATAGATTTTCTTCAAGAAGATGTGCTTCTTATTATTGTAGAGACCGTCTTTTTAATTTTATTAAGAAAATTTTCTTTTTAATATTTTAAATGAAAAATAAAATGATATCGCCCTCACCGAGAATCGAACTTACAATTTTCGGAATGATAAACCCAGCTGTTAACCATCAGGCCATCGCTCACTTTTGATTTCTAGCATCTAATTACTGATATGTGTATAGTTGTTAATGTTTCAAAGGAAAATCTCATCAATATAATTGAGAAGATTTCTTTTTAACATTTCTAATTAGGAAAAAAAGAGAGAGAATCGAACTTACAATTTTTCGATTGCTAAACCCAGCTGCTAACCATCCGGCCATCGTATACTAATAATTGCCAGCGTCTAACTATACCTTCGTACTAAATGTATAGTTTTTTAATAAGAATTTCTTCTTAAAACCAAAAAGATTTCCCTACAGTTTTTTCTTCGTTTGCACCGTTGCGACTACCCCTTTGCCCAAAAGCTGATCATGAAGACAATCTTATTAATTTTATTAGGCATTTTTGGCTCTGTGTACAAGAAACGGGCGCAAACCCAACTTATGGGTACCCTACCCCGCGAACGAACCACGTTTTCGCGCGCTTTTACGAATACCGGAGTAGATTTTGCAGGTCCCTTCGACATCAAAAGCTTCCGAGGAAGAGGGTGTCGACTGTCAAAAGGCTATGTTTGCCTTTTCGTCTGTTTTACCACCAAAGCGATCCATCTGGAAGCGACCAGTGATCTTAGTACCCCATCCTTCCTAGCAGCCCTTTCGCGTTTCGTAGCTAGAAGAGGATGCCCGAAAAACATTTACTCTGACAATGGTACTAACTTTGTCAAGCTTCAACAAAATAAACAAAGTTTTTTGATAACGTTATGTAATACAAAATGTACAAACGAATATTGTGCATCTAGTGGTCAAGTGGCGCCTATGAATCCAAACGAAATAGCAGCAAGGGCCATACAACTATTTTCACAAGATGCAAAACTATGTGACGTTCCTAGTCAACTACCGAAGGTGCCGCGCACCCACAATAATGACTCACCGTCAAGTTCACATTCAGCGAGCTCTGCTGCAACTACGCCTAGCATACAAGACTCTGAAATGCTTACGCCTAATGATAGTAGCACAAGCAGCACAAGTAGTACATCTAGTACTAGTAGCAGCAGCAGCGGCAATAGCACGATCACATCTGGCAGTGATAGTCTACACAATCAAACAAGTCAAAACGCCATTGGAGGAGCTGGTGGTGGTGGTGGTGGCGGTGGTGATGCTGATGGCGCTGCAGCACTACCTTCCTCAAGCACATTATTACCCACACATAGTCGCATGAACAACTCTACTATAAATTTAGATAGTAATCGTGCTGGCACCACTGCTGCCTATGAGTTGTGTCAACTAGAGATACTATGTAATGCAGCTGATGCCATTGATATGGTAGTTGATAATGATAATGATTTGTTAACAACAAAACAACACAAAGCAGCCCCCTCCGCAGTTGAGGGTGCAATGGATTTGGACGCAACAGCGTAGCGTAATGCTTCTGGTCCACCTACACCCACATTTGCGCCCGTTTTATATCTCAATGAGGCATTACTCGATGAACTATTAGATGAATGTAAAAAATTAAACACATACGATCGTCTATTACACGCCATAAATGAAGTTTATGCAAATATTGATCGTTTGAGTAAAAGTTTTCGTAGACCAACGCTTGGGGCACTCTCCACCAAATTGACTTCCAGCGCTACAGCATCAAAATTGCAAGAACTATTGGGCAAATCACCGTGTGACATGAAAAAAGAAGATATACGTACACTTGAGGGTGAAACAGACAAAGATGAGGATAGTACTTGCGGGTCTGTAGAAGACGATGATGATGCATCAAGCAGACCGCTACAAGCAGCAGCAGCAGCATCACAAGTGTGCATCAATTACGATGAGCCAATGGACGAGGATGCTGCATCGGATGGCTTTGCAGCTGCAACTAGCAGCGATAATGAATCAAACATAAAATCAAAAAGCAGTGAAACATTGGTGGATTTGGACAGCTTGCGTCGTGTTAAAAAGAAACTTTTGGCGCTGAATAATACTAGCATTGGTGAAGCGTTAAATAGTAATATAATACTTCTGGCGGAAGGCATACGTTATGGACGTGAAACAGATTGGGAAAAGGTGCTGCACTGTTTGGTGATATGCTTTGACATGGCTACAAATACTTCCAGCAGTTATGCTGACTTAGAATACTTGGAACGTTCGCTGCCTAAACTCTGTCATGCTACTCGCATATTACCCGTTGCCGCTCAAGCTCGCCTATCGCGCATTTGGGCTGCACATTGTAAAGATCAAATGCAATCGCTGGTACAATGTTACCAACAATTGATTACACTACAAGTAATACTCGATGAGGATACGGTACAAGAGAATACTGATGTTATTGGGGTAACCCGCCTGCTTAAGTTTGCTTTCTATGCCAATATCCTAGCCGGCGAACTTGATGCCAGCTCCATTAAGTCACCCAGCCGGTGGCAATAACGCTGACGGCGATTCTACTTCAAATGCCGATACGAACAATGTTGAGGATGATATATTTTTCTAAACTCAAGTACCTAAACCACATTATCCGAAATTTGCAGAAGATAAGCTCGAGGACGCAACAACGGGTGAACTTGATCCTTGGGGTGATGAGAAAAAAAAAGGTCTTTACACAGATCTACCAGACTTACCAAACTTTTCGGCACCAAAAATTGATTTCGTCAACTTCTTCGATTATTCTTTGTATTTAAATTAAGCAAAAATTCAATTGCTGCCGAATCTATCAGCTCCTTGTTGACACAATTATTGAAGTTATTTAAATACTGATCGAAATGCTGCTTGCTGTGCGACATTTGACCGGCACTCTGACGTCCGACTTCCATTAGGGCACTAGCAATTTTGTCTGGTAGTGGTGGTGGCGTATTGGAGTCATCATTGCTCTGTTGCCCCTTCCCCAGCATCCTTATCATTTGGTGGATCCGAAGCGGTTGAAGGTGGACCATCCAATTCCATTTCCACATCAAGTGCTTCTTCTGTCATTTCTGTGGGCTCCGCATTTTAAAAATGCTCTTGTGTGACTTTCAGCACCATCTGAAAAGGTTGAGATAGGTTAGGAATAAATTTGTACAATTAAAACAAAATTTTCCTTACCTTCTCGAATTGAGTGCTGCTAATCCACGCGTGCCAACCGGAAATAAATGAATGAAAAAAGAACAATGGATGGGTGGTTCGGTCCCACATTCCCGTTTGCCTTCATTCACTTGCAAACAATATGTACATATAAATTTGTACAAACCCAACCAATTAGTGATGCATGATTTTCGGATATTACATTAGTGATGTAATACTGGCATCACAATCGGGTACCGAAAACCCGATGTACCAAAAATCGGTACCGCGTACCGAACCAGAAATAGGGAGTAGAAATTTAATTTTCTCACTCGGTCGGCCAAAATTAACCGAGAAATAAACCATAAAGAGTATAAATAATTTTTTGTAATTACCTTTGCAAAAAATAAATAAATAGAAATTTTTTTGAAAAAAAAAATAAAAAAAAAAATAAAAAAACCTTTGGCGTTTTTTCTCTTCCTTTAATTTATTGAATTTTTTTTTTTTTGTGGGGCAGGACTGTTTTGCCCACAAAACAACAAAAGTTAAACCGCCACTCAACCACTCTCTACCGGGATCGGTATAAGATCGGGTACCGAAAATGTTGCTTCCGCGCAACACTAGTAAGAAAAGGGTTGCTCGTACGGAAAACTAAGGAAAAGAAACACACAGGGTGCATCAGGTGTTTATTCACGTAAAGCGGCAAACAGTTGGACGACAACATGTCGCCGCAACTTCATTGCCACCAGGGAGGGAAAAACATTCAGATAACGTTACACATAGGCCCAAATATTAGGAAATAGCTGGTTCCGCTTGGAAATACTTGAAGATACGTCATTTCAAGTTCCCCTTTTGTCACTTCGGCTACTCGCCACTTTCCTCCCACGTATGTATATGGGCAACCTTTACATTATTCAAACCAATTTTTTTCTCTTTTCTTTTTTTCGGTCTTCGGCAGCATGACTCGCCATGCTTCCCTACGCCAACGCGCCGCTCGTATGGCCGCCCGGTATCCGAAACCGTGTCCTCTGTGTGGTGAAAACCACCTCCTTCGGGCGTGTGATGTTTATCACGGAATGGCACCCTTGCAACGTCTGAAGGAGGTTATCCGGGCGGGATATTGCGACAACTGCCTTTCAATGGTGCATCGGGCTAGGGAATGCACCAGCGACGCCAGGTGCCGACGATGTGGTGACAAACACCACACCACTCTCCACCTCCAGACTGATGACCAGCCGGTGGCCTATAAGCGTTGGGCCCAACAAGTTGAAGAAGCCGAGAGGGAAGAAGTGTGGCCAGCCGAGCAAGCAACCTAGAACAGAGAAGAAGACAGCCGAGAAGAGGTTCTGTCTATCCAGGCCTCTGAGACGGGGCTGACCCAGGAGGACGGCGAAATAATCGAGCCGGTAGCGGAACCGAGGCCGTTCCCACCGGTTCAAGGGGTGTCGGACCTACGGCGATTCCGACCCCTTCTAGCGCACGAACGACGATACCAGCATCAGCGCGACAACAACCTTTCATCTCGCCGCGCTCATCGCAACAGTCGCAAGTGAAGACTGGCCCCCCAGCCGCGCCAGCTTCGTAATCCCAGTCTCAACAACGCCGAAACCCGTAGACTGGCCACACAGCCGCGCCAGCTACGAAATTATGATCAAATTCGCCAAAACGAGCGTAGACTGGCCTCTCAGCCGCGCCAGCTACGACAACGTCATGACAGTCGCCGAGACGAGCGTAGACTGGCCACTCAGCCGCGCCAGCTACGCACCATTAGTGATGTAAGCCGCCCAGACGGCAGACTGGCCCTTCAGCCGCGCCAGCTGCCAACCCGAGGTTTCCGCGACGGAGGCAACGGAGCTCTCGCCAGGATGGGACCACCGTTGCGCCCCATGACCACCCTTGCGCCAACTGCGGTGGTAAAACTGGAAGCGGGTGGCGGATTTTGCTACGTCCGAGCACTAATTGATGCGTGCTCACCCCGCTCCGCGATCGACCGCAGCTTGGCGGAAGAGTTAGGGCTGCAGTTCACCCATTCTGGCGGCGAGCAAGGTTGCTTCCTCCGAATCCGAGGGAAGCATGGTCACAGCACACGCGGTGTGTATCAGCAACTTCAATAGCATCAGTCCGGCAACCCAAGTCGACGCCAAAATCGCGGCTCCATATGAGCACGTGCGTTTGGCCGACCCACAATTTTTTATGTCGGCGCCGGTGAAACTGATCCTCGGCGGCGACGTCTACGCCGACATTATGACCCCGAACACTTTGCCATCTTCGTTCGGGTCACTCATAGCCCACGGCACTATTTTTGGTTTTGTGCTATCGGGCGCTACTAATATGTAAGTTAGGTTTAAATTTAGGTGTAAGTTTAATTTTTTAATAAAAAAAAAAAAAATTTTTTCTTTTTTCTCACTTTATGGCTCCATGGCAAGAAATATACCACTTTATTTTTTTTCAAGTTTCTTCCCTCTCTTTAACAGCTAGGTACGACACGGCCAAACAACCAGTGGTAACAGAACCCAACTCTAGGAGGTGGCTCGAAGGAGGCAAGCGGGCACAGTGCTATCCAGCACACCACTAGTCTTAAGAACCTAGCCTAAGAGACGGCGTGATGGAAATCCCGGGGCTGGTCAGAATGTTGCGTGTCGCAAGGGGGCCGGCATGTTTAGGCGCGCTGCCTAAAATATTAAAAAATGTGCCACCCTAATGTTTATTTTCCAATCACCCACACCAAGCCACCCACCGGCATGTGCATGCATGACTATTCGTGTTTTGTCAGCACACACATACATGCAAGTGGGTGCGCATGTGTGGGTACCACTCCCCTTAAAATCGGAGGATGGTTTTCGGTTCAACGGTTGTCAACGACTTGACAACCGCCTCTTTTTCTGCCAACTGCCAACGGACACACATCAGCCCCAGGACTTCTTCTACGTCAGAAATCAGGTAATTTCATAAACTTTGTTGACACAATTTCATTTAATAAACGACCATTTTTCTAAACGAGAATTTCTCGCTCTTCGATCTTTTTATTTCTTCCCATTACAAAATATAAATTCGAGCGCGGTGTCTTATCAAAGAGATCAAAAATTGTCCTAACGACAAACAAAGACACCCCTCGAATTTATTCATAGCACTTGTTGGCAAGAGTGATTCTCCGCTGGATTTCTAGACTGATATTATTTTCGGTGCTGATACGGGTTCCCAAATAGACGAAGTCCCTCACAGTTTCAAATTTGTAACTATCAACAGATACATAGCTGCCAAGGCGCAGGTGCGCCGATTCTATCTTTGATGACAGCAAATACTTCGTCTTTTCCTCGATGACCGCAAGACCAACTTTTTTCGCTTCCTTATCCAGTCCAGAGAAGGCAGCGCTTACGGCGCGGTTGTTAGGGCCAATGATATCAATATCATCGGCATACGCCAGCAATTGCACGCTCTTGTAAAAGATTGTACCATTTCGGTTTAGCACTGCTGCTCGAATTATCTTCTCCATAATCAGATTGATGATTTGAAATCGCCAAAGAGATGGTGAGTGTCGATTGTTTTATCATGGGTCTTCTCCAGGATTTGGCGTATCGTGAAAATCTGGTCGTTGGTGGACTAAAGCCACAGTGATAAGGTGCAATCAGTTTGTTGACGAAGGGCTTCAGTCTTTCACACAATACGCTAGAAATAACCTTATATGCGATATTAAGAAGACTGATTCCGCGGTAGTTGGTACGGTTAGCGGGATCGCCTTTCTTGTGGATTGGGCAGATCACACTTAAATTCCAATGTGGAGTCAAGCACTCATCTGACCATATTAAGCATAAGAGCTGATGCATACCTCCGTGTTTGAACAGTTCGGCGGGTAGTCCGTCTTTCCCAGGCGATTTGTTGTTTTTGAGCCGGGATATAGCTATCCTCACTTCATCATAGTCAGGTGGTGGGACGACTTTTCCATCGTCAGGGATTGGGGTATCGGGTTCGACGTCTCCCTCGCAATTTAGCAGTGAGGAGAAGTGCTCTAATTTAAGTACACTTTGTACGTCGGTTACCAGGTCGCCATTATTGTCCTTACAGGAGCTTGCCCCGGTCTTAAAACCTTCCGTCATCCGCCGGATCTTTTCATAAAATTTTCGGGAATCATTCCTGTCAGGCAGCATCTCAAGGTGAGGAGCCTTACTTTTCATTTTTCTGAAAAGGCGTCTCTCTCCCTTCTTCGCCTCACGATATTGTTGCCATACAGTGCGGGTTGCGCCCGTTCGCAATGTCTCCTTTTAGGCAGCGTCCTTTTTTTCGAGGCAGTTTTGCATTCCTCATCGTACCAGTTGTTCTTGCGGGCTCACTGGAACCCTATAGTGGCCTCAGCGGCGGCACGCAATGCGTGAGAGATATGCTTCCATTGCTCGGTTACATCGTTAGGTCGAGGATGGCCCTCTGCTAGCAGGTGTGAGAGTCGAGTGGTGAAATTATCAGCTGTCTGTGTCATGCGCAGCTTCTCGACGTCAAACTTTCCTTCCGTTACTGTGCCCAATTTCTTCGTTGTACAGAGGCGTGTGCGTATCTTGGCTGCGACAAGATAATGGGACCACGCAGGGTACGCACGTCCAGAACGGTGGAGCTATGTCTGCCGTCAATCATGACATCATCAATCTGGTTTCTTGTTCTTTGATCAGAGGACAGCATGGTGGCTTGGTGTATTCGTTTATGCTGGAACCTAGTACTACTGATGACCATATTGCGAGCAGCGGCGAAGTCAATCAACCTAGTACCGTTGGGTGATGTTATATCGTGGAGACTAAATTTTCCAACTGTAGGACCAAAGACTCCTTCCTTGCCCACCTTTGCATTAAAGTCGCCGAGCACGATTTTAATATCATGTTGGAGGCAGCGATCATAAGTTTGTTCAAGTTTATCGTAGAAGGACCCTCTCCCCGTCGTTCGTCTCCTCAGTCGGCGCATAGGCGCAGATAAATGTTATGTTGAAAAACCTCGCCTTGATGCTGATCGCAGCGAGACGCTCGTCCACAGGAGTGAACGCTAGTACTTGGCGGCGAAGTCTCTTTCCCACCACGAATCCTACACCACGCGCTTTGCCGCGTGTCTGGCCGCTGTAGTATACGTCACAAGGTCCGATGGTCGTCTTTCCTTGTCCTGTCCATCGCATTTCCTGCAGTGATGTCAGCGTTTACGTTTACGAGGACATCAACCAGTCGGGCAGCGGTACCATCCCTTGAAAGGGTCCGGTCATTCCAGGTACATGCCCTAATATCCTTCTCGTAGTCCTTGTTTCGTTTTGCCGGGTCGTCAACATTAAAGGGGTTTCTCATCCGAGGCTTTTGTTTGCTTTTCATTGGAATTAAGTTTTTACGTGGCGGGTCCCAAAGCAAGCGCACAACCCGTCTCCGGGACTTTGAAAAAAAATTTTCACACATTTATATAGCGAGCCGCTTGCTCCAAGACAGACACCCGCTTGCAGCCGCACCATGTGGTGAACAGACGCTGCGAAAAAGACCTCGTTGAGCCCTTAAACCAAGTATGTCAGAGTGGCCCCACCGGTGCCCCTCTCTTTCTGCCGCGAGCCTAGGTAGCTCACGTTGCCCAGAGAGCACGAACGAGGACGCAAGAGTCGGGATTGAGCAAGGTCACTTAGCAACCACACTCCATTACACTCCGGGCATGAAAATAACAACACGAAATGTTGAGGTATTAGAAGCTAAAGGTCAGGACTAGAGTCCATGAGAAATTCGTATTTTTATCTCTTGAGAAACATGTCCGTTTTAGAGCCTGAAAATCACGATTTTTGAAAACTTACAAATTTCGAGATAATCATTCATCTATAAGGAGTGAGTTTTTTTGACCATAATTTCTGAAGAAAATTGAGTGGGTACTTAAAACAGTGAAGACACCAGAGCCAGCTAAACTTGACAAAAAATAGGATAAAAATAAGGTATTTTTAGTACTAGGTTTTAAAACCAGGTACTCGCTATATAATTTATTATTTACTTTCAAAGAAATTACTCTCTTTAACCTTTAAACTGCCGTATCGCATGTAAGGATATCTCTAATAGAAACATTTGTACAGCTATAATAGCGTAAGCCTAAAAATTACGTTTTTCAAACTTTGATATTCGGCCAGTCCGAAACGAGTGATTATAAAAATTAAATGTGTGTAAATTTGTTCCTTTAGGACCCTAAGGAAGTGTCCCTAAAAGTTTTAGAAAAATCCGAGACTAATCAGCGACGATTTTTGTTAATATTAGACGTTTTCATATGGATTGACTCGTATATAAGCGTCCTACCCTTCACCAGCTCCTCGTATCTGCCATTTCGTAGTGTTATATTCGCTGTATGACAATATGATATGACTGCAATTATGTCTGGTGCAGTTGTATAATACTACGATTGCTTTTGCATAGGGAAAGAAGCTGGGATTTGCCGTCTCTTCACACCGTACAATCCTGCCCATGGAAAGGGGCAGGACGAGCTCCCGTTCGCACGCTGCCGATGGATTATTCCTAAAAGACAAGCCCATGAAGTACCAAAGTGCGTGTATGTGCGGACAGTGAAAGATCTGAGCCATTGACCATTCCAGGAATGGAATTGCGGAGGTACCACAACCTATGGCTCATTACTAGACGACTAAGCCGTCTAGGGCGGGGAGTATATTTAAGCCTCATAACATTGTTTCGTTTATTTGATCTGCATAACATACGTTTGTAATTCACATATAGTTTATGGAATATTCTGAATACATAGCGTATACTGCCGACCTTAGCAAAATGATTTTACTGATTTTAATTTTGATACCATTACATTATTTCAATGTCTTACAATTCACTGATTATAAAAATTATCGGTCAGAATGCAATTTCAACGATAAGACAAGGTTTAAGTTAGTGATACATCTAGAATCTCTTGTAGCATTCCAGAACAAAAAAGCAGTATAAAGGTATCACAGTGTAAAAAAGCAGTATAAATGAAATGCCTTTATGCTCACAATGTTAAGAATGCTGCTTGGTATATATGGAAAGAAAGGCAGCAACTTTGACTTACAAACTAATAAAGCAGTAAAAGAATTTTTATTTATTTTGGATTTACAAAGCAGGAAGTCAGTATCTCTCCAAAAATTAATACATTTTTTTACAATCCAAAAAAGCAGTAAATGATATTTTACTGCTTTTCGATTTACAAAGCAGAAAGGCAGTTCGCTGTCCTTTAAGGCCCCAGGGATAATTTTCGCACATAATCAGATGCAAATGATTCTACATGAAGCCTTTTAATATCTCAATATTCATTTATGTCTGTTATGTAAAAAGATAGCTAGTTATTTAGTTTGAACACACCCCAACTTCAACTTCAGTTTTCTCGATAATGAATTTTAATAACATACTGCTAAGGACGGCAGTATAGTCGCAATCACAAATCGAGATTTTTCACAAGCAATGAAGTAAGCCGCCAGAGCCAATACCTGAGAGCACAGTGCTCGCCTCCCATTCATACGATTAGAAGGGGAACTCGTTAGCTCACCAGGCCTTAAGCCTCTACGTAATAAGTCGGCAGGATTATCTTCCGACCATACATGTTTCCAATTTTTCGCTGTGGCGTTATCCTGAATGGTTGAAACGCGATTAGCTACAAAGGTTTTCAAATCTCTTGGTATCTTTTCCAACCAATACATTACAACCAGCGAATCTGTCCACAAGGTATAATTGATCTCGCCCCAGTTCATCGCCCTCTTAACTTCCAGCAGTAATCTGGACAAAAGCTCACATGCTGACAACTCCAACCTCGGTATCGTCACTTTCTTTACTGGTGCTACCCTAGTTTTGGATACTATTAACCTGCACAAAACCTTTCCGTTATGTTGCACCGTTCGAGCATAAATAACTGCCCCATAGGCTGATTCGGACGCATCAGTGAAACCGTGCAGCTCTACTTGCCCCAACGAATGTGTACCAAGCCATCTCGGCATCCTGAAATCTGCAAGCTATCTCATCTCGCTCCAATAATCTTTGAATCTCGCTTCTAGCTCCGATGGTAATTTTTCATTCCACTCTAGCTTCAAGCGCCATAAGTAATGTAGCCATTTGGATGTAGCCATTTGGATCAAATAGTTGACCCACACAGCTCACCCCAACCCGTTTTGTTATAACATTTGGAAGCTCCGGTGTCTTTACGACAAATGCATACTTGTCTGGTGATACCAGTCATACCAACCCTAGCACCCTTGTTTCGTCTTCGAATTTTAAAAAGTCTTGCTCACTAGAATCTAGCGCCCTCATAAGCTCCTTACTATTCGACCCCCACTTGCGGAGGCTGAAACCAGCACCCTTTAAGATGCGATCCATCTGCTGTGCCAGCATGATCTCACCCTGCTCACTATTTGCCCCAGTCACGCAATCATCCATGTACATGTCATTTGTGATAGCCTCTGCCGCTACGGGATGGTCGTCTTGCGCGTCTCTAGCACACTGTATAACTGATTTCACAGCATTGTATGCTGATGATGTCATACCATATGTCACTACTGTTAGCCAATATTCCCTCAAAGGTTCTTCTCTACTCTCGCGCCAGAAAATTCTCTGCATGTCCCATTGATCTCTCGCAATCCCAATCTGGCGAAACATCATCTTGATATCTGCGCTAAATGCGGTTTTATGCCTTCTGAATCGCATTACTATCTCGCTCTAATCTCTCTGCAACTTTTCCCCTGGTAAGTGCACCTCGTTTAAAGAAATCCCTTTGTTAGTACGGCAGCTTGCGTCAAAAACAACGCGAAACTTTTTCACCACACATTGATGCGGGATATAATATGTCAACTCACTCTGCCCCGAATGTTTATCCACTATCTTCATATGCCCCAGTTCTTCATACTCTCTCATAAATTCTATATATTTCGTCCTCAGCTCTGGCTCCCTTTCCAAGCGTTTCTCTAAATATAGAAACCTTCCCAACGCAATTTCTTTCGAACTCCCCATATCCCTGACTTCTTTCAGGGGTATAGTGACTACGTGTCTACCATCGCTATCTCTGAAATAAGTATCTAAGAAGATTTTCTCTACCAACTCCTCTTCTTTGTTCGCACAAGCACTCTTTCACTTGCTCCATTTCCCAGAACCTCGTGAGTAGATTGTCTAGCTCTCTATTATCTGGCGCATTCATCACTTTGCTCTCATTTCGCCCCTTCTTGCCCTCTTATTGCACCTTATCTATGTATCCCTTTAGCTGTCCATCCAACTTCCCCTTCGGATTTGGTGGGTTGCGCTCCCCTTGCCCCTGCACGGTATTTTCCTGCTTCTTCGGCTATCTGTTTAGACAAAGCACCCTCTTGTATTTAGGCTTACCAGGACACATCCAGCATTCCACTTGTCAGCTCCATGGCCTATTTAAAAAAAATTTGGACATAAATTTCTTCTTGTCACAAAATCTCTTCTTGCCCTCAGACTCAGCATGTGGTTGCCGCAACATGCATCGCAAACTATTTACCTAGGCCTAGCATCCGAGGATTACGCCCCTGCTCTATCCTCTCTCTGGCTTGCCCCACTCATTTGTGTCTTGCCTGGCTCCGGAATGACAACCGCCGATTGAATATCCCTACGGCTGTCAGCTGTATTTGCTAGCGCCAATGCGTGCTTGTCCAAAACGACAGCATGTCATCCATCAATTGTTATCCGGGATAATCGTACTCTTCTAAATCGAGTCTTACTCGTGTCAGCTTAGATGAATGGCTCTTCATCGAGAATAGGTATGTTAAAGGACGATGGTCAGTTTTAACTAGAAATTTTCTGCCATAAACATATGGTCTGAAGAAGGTTATGGCCCAATGAATTGCGGCCAATTCTTTTTCTATTGTGGCTTTGTTCGTTTCACCTTTGGTGAAGGACCTAGAAGCGTAAGCAATTGGTAACTGTTTGCCATCATGTTCTTGGCTAAGGACTGCCCCATCGAAATCTAGGTATTGCAAAAGTTTTGGACTAATTAATGCTTCCTTTAAGTAGACATTCTTGTGTCCATTCTAAGGAAACATTCTTTTTGCAAAGTCTAGGTAATTTTGGAGGTGGGGCCGTGTGTAGAAGTCCAAGCAAGTGGGAAAAGCTTCTGATCGCCATTCAACTAGGAATGACGATTCTTCTATGTGCGGTCCAAACAGCTCACTACGTCCGGGAAAGCCCACGTTTCTCTGGATATCCACTGAACACCCGTTCGGTGGTGAACTAAAGTGAGAAGGCGACAACCTGACAAGGCCACTCCGACATAATCGGTTTAAGGGCTTGCCAGGGGACTTCATCAGCAGCGTCTGTCACCATTAGGTGCGGCTGTAAGCGGGCGTCTCTCTTGAACCAAGCGGCTCGCTATATAAATGTGTAGGGTTTGGGACCCACCACATAAAAACAAACTTCCAATGAGATCCAATATTCAGGCCTCGGATATGATAACACACTCTTTAGATAAGGACAACTGCAAATTAAATAGGAATATGATTAAGGAAATCAGCACGTCGTTTCTGTAACTTTTTAAAGAAGTTCGTTACATAAAAATCGTTAATTTTGACACAATTTTCGGTACAAAATTTGTCAAAATCAATGTTAACGACAATAACGAATTTCGTTAAAAAGTTACACACAGAGCCAAAAATGCCTAATAGAATTAATAAGATTGTCTTTATGAACGGTTTTCAGGCTCAGGGGTAGTCAAGACGGCGGAAACGAAAAAAAAACCATACGCAAATCTATTTGGTTTAATGAGGAAATTCTTATTGATATTATCAAGTGCAATTTCTTCTTTTTTCTTTGCGATTTCTTTTTATATGTGTTATTAATAAGAAAATCTTCTCGAAATTTCTGTCAAAATATTGAAAAAAAGCTGAAAGAGAAAAACTTCTTATTTTAATAATCTGATCTTAGGGTTCCTAACAATAAGATTTGACTTATTAATGTTTTCAAAGGAAAATCTTGCAGAAAACGGACTGATTTCTTAGGGTTCTTAACAAGAAGATGATCTTAGGGTTCCTGACAAGAAGATATGACTTATTAACAGATTTCCGCATAATTGTATGTGTTAATAAGACGATCTTAGGGTTCCTAACAAGAAGATCTGACTTATTAACTGATTTCCGCATAATTGTATGTGTTAATAAGACGATCTTAGGGTTCCTAACAAGAAGATCTGACTTATTAACTGATTTCCGTATAATTGTATGTGTTAATAAGACGATCTTAGGGTTCCTAACAAGAAGATCTGACTTATTAACTGATTTCCGCATAATTGTATGTGTTAATAAGACGATCTTAGGGTTCCTAACAAGAAGATCTGACTTATTAACTGATTTTCGCATAATTGTATGTTTAATAAGACGATCTTAGGGTTCCTAACAAGAAGATCTGACTTATTAACTGATTTCCGCATAATTGTATGTGTTAATAAGACGATCTTAGGGTTCCTAACAAGAAGATTTGACTTATTAATGTTTTCAAAGGGAAAACATATTTCCGCATAATTGTATGTGTTAATAAGACGATCTTAGGGTTCCTAACAAGAAGATTTGACTTATTAATGTTTTCAAAGGGAAAACATATTTCCGCATAATTGTATGTGTTAATAAGACGATCTTAGGGTTCCTAACAAGAAGATTTGACTTATTAATATTTTCAAAGGGAAATCTTGCATCATCATCAGCAGACATCATGTAGAACAATTATACGCTGAGAAGCAGAAGTACCCGATGGCTCGATGGTAAGCACCTGTGTTCAGCATTCAATATGTGGTTAGTTCGATTCGCGGTGGAGGCAATATGGCAAGTGTGGAAGGCAATGTAAGGAAGAGTGCGGTGAGATGGCTTGAAGGAAATATAAAAAGGCAACATAAGAGAAATCTAAAACTGAATCGTAATTGATAATCTGAAGTTCTCGAATACAATATAAGAACTCTGAAATATAATTTTTATTTTCTTCTCAATAATATGTGATTTCATTTTGAAAACATTAATAAGTCGAATCTTCTTGTTAGGAACCCTAAGAAATCAGTACGTTTTTTGCAAGATTTCTCTTTGTAAAGATTAATAAGATTTTCTCTTCAAAAATAAAAAGAACTTCTTCTTGAAGAAAATCTATAGAGATATCATATGACTTGTGTTCTATTTTATTAGGCAGTGTTGGCTCTGTGCAGAAACTGGGTGCAGGGCATGTTCTTGGAATGTCCGAACCTTAGCAGGGAAGGTGACGATTCCCGCCTAGTTGGGGTCCTCAAACAGGCAAAAGCAGACATCACCGCTATACAAGAAATGCGATGGACGGGGCAAGGTCATAAGACCATCCAAACCTGCAATGTCTACTGGAGCGGTCCCTATGTACAGTCACTTCTCAGAGCAGAAAACCCAGGACATCGCCATGGATCTCTGCGCAGTGGAACCACCCGGGGTTTTACCTCGGCCAAGGACTGTCACTTTCAATGTAACCCTGTTTAGTATGTTTTGTCCCATTCCGAAACTATCATCCTCCCCCCTTGCAGCAGGGCTGCAAGATATTCTTTTGTTACGGGCGGGCGTTGAGCCGAACCCCGGACCAAAAGAATGGATATGCAGTGTCTGTTGCAAAAAAATCTATTATATTAATAGGCTAACAAATTTTACATATAAATCATTGCCAAGCTTAAACCCATACTAAATATGCATAAATATTTATGAAATGCATATGGATTTGTTGGCATACCTCTAAGGCAGTGCACAATTATCTAATATATAACCAATACTGCTTCATTTATCTGTAATAAGCGAATGAAAATTTTTCATGCAACTTAAATTGGTTATCTGACAATCAATTTGTAAATAAAGCGATAGCCCAGTGGGAAGCGTTAGGGGGTAGTGGTCGAGCGGTTGATGGTTCGAGTACAGTTAGTTACACAGCTATAGGCCAAAATTTTTTTCTTTTTTGTCATTGAAAATTGTTTATATTTTTTATATATTTTTATATTTCTAATCTTGACTTTTTAATATTTTTATAAACAATATTTTTATGTTTGTGATCTCTATTTTCGAGAAGAAAAAAATTTGGTGCGAATATTTTTAGTTTACGGAAAGCCATGTGAAATAATAATTTTATATCATAAATATACATACATACCACCCATTATAGAAATGCTATAACCGCTTATACAATTTCTTTTTGTTTTTTTTTTTGGTAAATATTTCAAAAAAATTACCATTAATATAAGTCTGACTGCTCTAATTTTTGAAGATGAAAGCTGCAATTTGCGAATTTTTTTTCAAATTCTATCGATTGAGATAGAGTTTCTGATAAATTCCTTAATTAATGTATAAAAATCGACAAAATATTTTATGGATACTACGTTATTTTGAACTAAACCAAGTGATAAGCGGAAATCTTAAATTTTACTGAAGACAACAAATAATTTCTTTTCAAATGTATATATGTATTAACTTTAAAAAGGGCAAATTTGCAACCCGAGCCCCAAACAAGTCTAGACCAAATTGAATAGAATTTTTTTAAAAATCAATATACATTTTTTTTTCTTTAAATCAAAAGAAAAATCCATATAAAGTGTCTTTTAAATATTGCTAAGTTATGGTTAAAGAAAAAAGCTAGAAAACCCTCACACTTTTTTTGACCTAACCAGAATTTGTAATTTACCCCCACTAAAAAGTTTTAAAACCACGCCATGTATAATACATTTTTTTAAAATACAACCCATACTTCTCTAAATTGAATGTGTAACTATTTTCGTTCTCTCGCTCATTAATACTCTTTAATATTACACGAACTCATATTTCCAAATTTCCACCCCTTCAAAATAAACGTCAAGCCAATTTCATACTCATATCTATTTATATACACATATACATATATGCGTAAACACTCCAATTCTCTCGCTCATTGAGTTCAAACAGTAGATTCGGCGTTGAACTCATATGTATATTGAAATGTTACACTCCAAATAGATGGCGTCGGCGCGAATAGCCAATTTGTTTCCGCATGAGAGTTGCCCCAATATGTGTTGTTATGTACCAAAGGATTAAAAAAAAGTGACAATTTGTTTTTCTCATATCTCGCACGCTTTATTATAAACGAAAATAGTTTAAAAATAAAATTTTTAGAAAAGAAGCAATCAATGTTTTAACTTTCTGTATTGAAATTCATCAAGAAAAAAAAAATGAGATTGAAATAGATACACCCATTGCCGTCAATTCTATATAATATGAAAATTTGCCTTTTTAAAAAAATAAAAATCAAACATCTTTTTCGTAGAATCTATATATATAAAAATGAAATGGTGTATAATTGTAACGCTAAAACTCGAAAACGGCTGAACCAAATGAAATACTTCCTTTGGGGGATTTGTTTGTTATTACCACGCGCAGGTCATGTCTTAAAATCAGAACAAAATATTAAGGGGGCGTGGCACCTCCCATACAAACTGAATTTTTCAAGTTGAATATCTTCAAAAGTGTTTAAGGTAGGAACATGAAAATTGGTACAGAGCTACAGGATAACAGCACCCCTCTCACCTATAAAACCGGGGGTTATCCAATAAGGGGGCGTGGTACCTCCCATACAAACTAAATTTTTAAGCAGAATATCTGTGAAAGGGTTCAAGGTAGGGACCTGAAAATTGGTATAGACCTATATGGTATCAAAAGCCTTCTTACACATAAAATAAGGGGTAATCGGAAAAGGGGGCGTGGCACCTCCCATACAAACAGAATTTTTCAAGGTGAATATCTTCAAAAGTGTTTAAGGTAGGAACATGAAAATTGGTATAGAGCTATAGGATAACAACACCATTCTCACCCATAAAACTTGGGGTTATCGAAAAAGGGGGCGTGGTACCTCCCATACAATCTATATATATAAAAATGAAATGGTGTTCAGTCGTTACGCTAAAACTCGAAAACGGCTGAACCAAATCATATACTTCCTTTAGGGGGTTTGTTTGTTATTACCACGCGCAGGTCATGTTATAAAATCAGAACAAAATATTAGGAGGCGTGGCACCTCCCATACAAACATTTTTCTTCAAGGTGAATATCTCTAAATGGGTTTAAGGTAGGGACCTGGAAATCGGTACAGACCTATAGGATAACAACACCATTCTCACCCATAAAACTGGGGGTTAACCAAAAAGGGGGCGTGGCACCTCCCAAACGAATGAAATACTTCATAGTCGATATCTCTGGAAGTATTCATGTTAGACCACTGAAATTTGGTAAGGGATTATATGAGATCGACCCCTACCACCTCCAAAAAAGCTGGGGATAACGAAAACGGGGGCGTGGCACCTCCCATACAAATGAAATATTTCATAGTCGATATCTCTGGAAGTCTTCATGTTAGACCACTGAAATTTGGTAAGGGGTTATATGAGATCGATCCCTACCACCTCCAAAAAAACTGGGGATAACGAAAAAGGGGGCGTGGCACATCTCATACGAATGAAATACTTCATAGTCCATATCTCGGGAAGTGTTTAGGTTAGACCACTGAAATTTCTTGAGGAGTTAAATAAGATTAATCCCATCATCTCCAAAAAAACTGGAGATAACGAAAAAGGGGGCGTGGCACCTCCCATACGAAGGAAACATTTCATAGCCCATATCTCTGCAAGTATTTATGTTAGACCACTGAAATTTGGTGAGGGTTTATATGTGATCGATCCCTAATACCTCCCAAAAAACTCGAGTTAACGATAAAGGGGGCGTGGCACCTCCCATACGAATAAAATACTTCATAGTCCATATCTCTAGAAGTATTTAGGTTAGACCACTGAAATTTTGTGAGGAGTTATATAAGATCAATCCCGGACACCTCCAAAAAAAACTGGGGATAAGGAAAAAGGGGGCGTGGTTTCTCCTATATGAAGGAAACATTTCATAGCCCATATCTCTGCAAGTATTTATGTTAGACCACTGATATTTGGTGAGGGTTTATATGTGATCGATCCCTAATACCTCCCAAAAACTCGAGTTAACGATAAAGGGGGCGTGGCACCTCCCATACGAATAAAATATTTCATAGTCCATATCTCTAGAAGTATTTAGGTTAGACCACTGAAATTTTATGAGGAGTTATATAAGATCAATCCCGGACACCTCCAAAAAAAAACTGGGGATAAGGAAAAAGGGGGCGTGGTTTCCCTATATGAAGGAGATAGGGATATGGTTTAAAATAGATATAGGGATCGGGTTAGTGAAACAGACAGGGAAATAAATTTGTGACAGGACAACGTCTGCCGGGTCAGCTAGTTCTATAATAAAAATGAGATAACTATCATCGCCTTATATTCCAAAGTTTTAATAAACAAATGAAAAACTAAAAATTTTATATTGTTGTGCCATAAAATCATGAAAAAATTAAATTTTCAATTACATATACTTATAATAATACTATACTATACAATTTTTTGGGAAAACGTTATCAAAATTATATTTTTCCATAAAGCTCTAATATGTATGTATATCTATTATATTAATAGGCTAACAAATTTTACATATAAATAATTGCCAAGCTTAAACCCATACTAAATATGCATAAATATTTATGAAATGCATATGGATTTGTTGGCATACCTCTAAGGCAGTGCACAATTATCTAATATATAACCAATACTGCTTCATTTATCTGTAATAAGCGAATGAAAATTTTTCATGCAACTTAAATTGGTTATCTGACAATCAATTTGTAAATAAAGCGATAGCCCAGTGGGAAGCGTTAGGGGGTAGTGGTCGAGCGGTTGATGGTTCGAGTACAGTTAGTTACACAGCTATAGGCCAAAATTTTTTTCTTTTTTGTCATTGAAAATTGTTTATATTTTTTATATATTTTTATATTTCTAATCTTGACTTTTTAATATTTTTATAAACAATATTTTTATGTTTGTGATCTCTATTTTCGAGAAGAAAAAAATTTGGTGCGAATATTTTTAGTTTACGGAAAGCCATGTGAAATAATAATTTTATATCATAAATATACATACATACCACCCATTATAGAAATGCTATAACCGCTTATACAATTTCTTTTTGTTTTTTTTTTTGGTAAATATTTCAAAAAAATTACCATTAATATAAGTCTGACTGCTCTAATTTTTGAAGATGAAAGCTGCAATTTGCGAATTTTTTTTCAAATTCTATCGATTGAGATAGAGTTTCTGATAAATTCCTTAATTAATGTATAAAAATCGACAAAATATTTTATGGATACTACGTTATTTTGAACTAAACCAAGTGATAAGCGGAAATCTTAAATTTTACTGAAGACAACAAATAATTTCTTTTCAAATGTATATATGTATTAACTTTAAAAAGGGCAAATTTGCAACCCGAGCCCCAAACAAGTCTAGACCAAATTGAATAGAATTTTTTTAAAAATCAATATACATTTTTTTTTCTTTAAATCAAAAGAAAAATCCATATAAAGTGTCTTTTAAATATTGCTAAGTTATGGTTAAAGAAAAAAGCTAGAAAACCCTCACACTTTTTTTGACCTAACCAGAATTTGTAATTTACCCCCACTAAAAAGTTTTAAAACCACGCCATGTATAATACATTTTTTTAAAATACAACCCATACTTCTCTAAATTGAATGTGTAACTATTTTCGTTCTCTCGCTCATTAATACTCTTTAATATTACACGAACTCATATTTCCAAATTTCCACCCCTTCAAAATAAACGTCAAGCCAATTTCATACTCATATCTATTTATATACACATATACATATATGCGTAAACACTCCAATTCTCTCGCTCATTGAGTTCAAACAGTAGATTCGGCGTTGAACTCATATGTATATTGAAATGTTACACTCCAAATAGATGGCGTCGGCGCGAATAGCCAATTTGTTTCCGCATGAGAGTTGCCCCAATATGTGTTGTTATGTACCAAAGGATTAAAAAAAAGTGACAATTTGTTTTTCTCATATCTCGCACGCTTTATTATAAACGAAAATAGTTTAAAAATAAAATTTTTAGAAAAGAAGCAATCAATGCTTTAACTTTCTGTATTGAAATTCATCAAGAAAAAAAAAATGAGATTGAAATAGATACACCCATTGCCGTCAATTCTATATAATATGAAAATTTGCCTTTTTAAAAAAATAAAAATCAAACATCTTTTTCGTAGAATCTATATATATAAAAATGAAATGGTGTATAATTGTAACGCTAAAACTCGAAAACGGCTGAACCAAATGAAATACTTCCTTTGGGGGATTTGTTTGTTATTACCACGCGCAGGTCATGTCTTAAAATCAGAACAAAATATTAAGGGGGCGTGGCACCTCCCATACAAACTGAATTTTTCAAGTTGAATATCTTCAAAAGTGTTTAAGGTAGGAACATGAAAATTGGTACAGAGCTACAGGATAACAGCACCCCTCTCACCTATAAAACCGGGGGTTATCCAATAAGGGGGCGTGGTACCTCCCATACAAACTAAATTTTTAAGCAGAATATCTGTGAAAGGGTTCAAGGTAGGGACCTGAAAATTGGTATAGACCTATATGGTATCAAAAGCCTTCTTACACATAAAATAAGGGGTAATCGGAAAAGGGGGCGTGGCACCTCCCATACAAACAGAATTTTTCAAGGTGAATATCTTCAAAAGTGTTTAAGGTAGGAACATGAAAATTGGTATAGAGCTATAGGATAACAACACCATTCTCACCCATAAAACTTGGGGTTATCGAAAAAGGGGGCGTGGTACCTCCCATACAATCTATATATATAAAAATGAAATGGTGTTCAGTCGTTACGCTAAAACTCGAAAACGGCTGAACCAAATCATATACTTCCTTTAGGGGGTTTGTTTGTTATTACCACGCGCAGGTCATGTTATAAAATCAGAACAAAATATTAGGAGGCGTGGCACCTCCCATACAAACATTTTTCTTCAAGGTGAATATCTCTAAATGGGTTTAAGGTAGGGACCTGGAAATCGGTACAGACCTATAGGATAACAACACCATTCTCACCCATAAAACTGGGGGTTAACCAAAAAGGGGGCGTGGCACCTCCCAAACGAATGAAATACTTCATAGTCGATATCTCTGGAAGTATTCATGTTAGACCACTGAAATTTGGTAAGGGATTATATGAGATCGACCCCTACCACCTCCAAAAAAGCTGGGGATAACGAAAACGGGGGCGTGGCACCTCCCATACAAATGAAATATTTCATAGTCGATATCTCTGGAAGTCTTCATGTTAGACCACTGAAATTTGGTAAGGGGTTATATGAGATCGATCCCTACCACCTCCAAAAAAACTGGGGATAACGAAAAAGGGGGCGTGGCACATCTCATACGAATGAAATACTTCATAGTCCATATCTCGGGAAGTGTTTAGGTTAGACCACTGAAATTTCTTGAGGAGTTAAATAAGATTAATCCCATCATCTCCAAAAAAACTGGAGATAACGAAAAAGGGGGCGTGGCACCTCCCATACGAAGGAAACATTTCATAGCCCATATCTCTGCAAGTATTTATGTTAGACCACTGAAATTTGGTGAGGGTTTATATGTGATCGATCCCTAATACCTCCCAAAAAACTCGAGTTAACGATAAAGGGGGCGTGGCACCTCCCATACGAATAAAATACTTCATAGTCCATATCTCTAGAAGTATTTAGGTTAGACCACTGAAATTTTGTGAGGAGTTATATAAGATCAATCCCGGACACCTCCAAAAAAAACTGGGGATAAGGAAAAAGGGGGCGTGGTTTCTCCTATATGAAGGAAACATTTCATAGCCCATATCTCTGCAAGTATTTATGTTAGACCACTGATATTTGGTGAGGGTTTATATGTGATCGATCCCTAATACCTCCCAAAAACTCGAGTTAACGATAAAGGGGGCGTGGCACCTCCCATACGAATAAAATATTTCATAGTCCATATCTCTAGAAGTATTTAGGTTAGACCACTGAAATTTTATGAGGAGTTATATAAGATCAATCCCGGACACCTCCAAAAAAAAACTGGGGATAAGGAAAAAGGGGGCGTGGTTTCCCTATATGAAGGAGATAGGGATATGGTTTAAAATAGATATAGGGATCGGGTTAGTGAAACAGACAGGGAAATAAATTTGTGACAGGACAACGTCTGCCGGGTCAGCTAGTTCTATAATAAAAATGAGATAACTATCATCGCCTTATATTCCAAAGTTTTAATAAACAAATGAAAAACTAAAAATTTTATATTGTTGTGCCATAAAATCATGAAAAAATTAAATTTTCAATTACATATACTTATAATAATACTATACTATACAATTTTTTGGGAAAACGTTATCAAAATTATATTTTTCCATAAAGCTCTAATATGTATGTATATCTATTATATTAATAGGCTAACAAATTTTACATATAAATAATTGCCAAGCTTAAACCCATACTAAATATGCATAAATATTTATGAAATTCAAATGGATTTGTTGGCATACCTCTAAAGCAGTGCACAATTATCTAATATATAACCAATACTGCTTCATTTCTCTGTAATAAGCGAATGAAAATTTCTCATGCAACTTGAATTGGTTATCTGACAATCAATTTGTAAATAAAGCGATAGCCCAGTGGGAAGCGTCAGGGGGTAGTGGTCGAGCGGTTGATGGTTCAAGTACAGTTACAGCTATCGGCCAAAATTTTTTCTTTTTTGGCATTGAAATTTTTTTATATTTTTTATATATTTTTATATTTCTAATCTTGACTTCTTAAAATTTTTATAAACAATATTTTTATGTTGTGATTTCTATTTTCGAGAAAAAAATATTTGGTGCGAATATTTTTAGTTTACGGAAAGCCATGTGAAATAATAATTTTAGATCATAAATATACATACATACCACCCATTATAGAAATGCTATACAATTTCTTTTTTTTTTTTTGGTAAATATTTCAAAAAATTACCATTAATATAAGTCTGACTGCTCTAATTTTTGAAGATGTAAGCTGCAATTTGCGAATTTTTTTCAAACATAGTGGTCTGTTTATTCAATTTCTGTAGATTATTTCGATAAATTTCACGATTTCTATCGATTGAGATAGAGTTGCTGATAAATTCCTTATTTAAAGTATAAATATCGAAAACATATTTTATGGATACTTAAATTTTTAACTAAACCAAGTGATAAGCGGAAGTCTTAAATTTTACTGAAGACAACAAATAATTTCTTTTCATATGTACCTATATATATATTAACTTTTAAAAGGGCAGATTTGCAACCCGAGCCCCAAACAAGTCTAGACCAAATAGAATAGAATTTTTTTAAAAATCAATATACATTTTTTTTCTTTAAATCAAAGGAAAAATCCATATAAAGTGTCTTTTAAATATTGCTAAGTTATGGTTAAAGAAAAAAGCTAGAAAACCCTCAAACTTTTTTTGACCTAACCAGAATTTGTAATTTACCCCCACTAAAAAGTTTTAAAACCACGCCATGTATAATACATTTTTTTTAAATACAACCCATACTTCTCTAAAATGAATGTGTAACTATTTTCGTTCTCTCGCTCATTAATATTCTTTAATATTACACGAACTCATATTTCCAAATTTCCACCCCTTCAAAATAAACGTCAAACCAATTTCATACTCATATCTATTTGCATACACATATCCATACTTGCGTAAACACTCCAATTCTCTCATTGAGTTCAAACAGTAGATTCGGCGTTGAACTCATATATGCATATTGAAATGTTACACTCCAAATAGATGGCGTCGGCGCGAATAGCCAATTTTTTTCCGCATGAGAGTTGCCCCAATATGTGTTGTTATGTACCAAAGTATTAAAAAAAGTGACAATTTGTTTTTCTCATATCTCGCACGCTTTAGTAAGTTTAGTTTAAAAATAAAATTTTTAGGAAAGAAGCAATCAATGCTTTAACTTTCTGTATTGAAATTCATCAAGGAAAAAAAAAAAAAATTAGATTGAAATAGATACACCCATTGCCGTCAATTTTATATAATATGAAATTTTGGTTTTTTAAAAAAATAAAAATCAAACATCTTTTTCGTAGAATTCTATAATAAAATGAGATAACTATGGTCGCCATATATTCCAAAGTATTAATAAACAAATGAAACACTAAAAATGTTATATTGTTGTGCCATAAAATCCTGAAAATCTTAAATTACATATATTTATAATAAAATGTAATTTAACTATACAATTTTTTGGGAAAACGTAATCAAAATTATATTTTTCCATAAAACTCTAATATGTATGTATATATCTATATAGAGATTCAAAAGCCCAATAAAGCTTCACTTAATTGTAGAATTCCATATTAAAAAGATTTATTCAAGGAAAAATTCCGATGTAATAGATTTGTTTAAAATGAAATTCTACAAAGTTTTATGTTTTCATGACACCATTATTAAAATGTGAAATAGGGCAACCATGGTCAAACTTTTAATTTGAAAAAAATATGTCGCAATCAAAGTTGGCTTGTGTACCACCATACAAAAAAAATGTTTCAAAAAAATAAAATAATAATTCAATATGGCTCCTGTTGTTGGAGTACCAAGCTTATTTTGAGAAATTTGTATATGTGTGTAAAATACCAGCAATGGAAATATTTTGATTCTCTCGCTCTTTGAGAGTTAGAGTAATAGCGTCAAACTCATATTTCGAAGTTGGCTGAACTTCAAAGGAAACCACTCTTTATCTTCAATCTCTCCCTCATTAAACACGTCCTATTATGAGAGAGAAATTATTTTCATTCCCTCGCTCATTAAGTACTTTGGTCCATTATTTATATTAATAGTCTAACTTTGTTGTTGGTATATTGTTAATTCTTAAACTGCTTTGTGCATAAGGTAATGGCGCGGCGGTGAGCGTATAGAATACGGTGTGCACAGTTGCAAGACCCGGTTGCGGAATATTCCTTTTTTTTCTTAAATTATGTTTTTTTTTATATTAAAAAACCTTTAATCTTAACTATTACAATTTACTTAATTTTCAACCTAATATTTTTTTGTTCTTCACCTGCTCAAACCGATCGCATAAATTTGTGGCTATTTGTTAAGCACAATGTCATCATCCGATTATTCAAGTGCAACATAAAATCTCGAAAACCGAATATTTGCATGGCATTTGCCATAAATAATTTTGGAAAGGGCTGCTGTAATTTAATATTTTTATTATATAATAACAGCCGCTATTTTTGAAATTCTTTGATGGCCTCATTTTGCCTATAGATGAGTTTTTAATGTATACATTTAAGTTGGTCGAGGTTCGGCCACGGGTCCTAAAGGCAGCTATTGACAAAAAGTTGATCAGATGTTTGAATAAGTTCAACTATTTTAAATTGGTCGAATTTCGACCACGGGATATACTAGTATATATTAAACGGTCGCATTCTGTGCAATGCTTCTCGTGTAAGAGATGGCTCCATAAATCTGGATGTTCAGGGCTTAACCTTAACATCCACAGACCCCGTACTTTCTTTAGTACTTTCGTGGCCCCTTGTTGTTTGCGCCGTCGGGCGTCCCGCGGTAAGCGCCGTTCAAGCGCACCCCTACCGCCACCTTCTAGTAGCAATACTAATAATAATAATAATAATGTCTTAACGACTAGCAGCATTTCTGCTATACCCGCCACACAAATTCCAGACTGTTGCTCGTGCCTTATGGCGTCAACATCACGCGCAGCAGCTCAACACTCTTGCTCCCACCGGAGCAGTTTAGACATGAGCAACTCCGAGCATCAGTCTCTGTCTGTTTCTTTGTTACACCCCCCTCCCGTTTACACGTGAGTCAGGATCAACATCTTCTTGCACCTGTCTCGACGTGTACTGTTTGTCGGCAAATATTATACACGCTCGCGTCATCGGTCAAATGCAATAACTGCTTAGGCCAATGCCACGTGCATCTATGCTCTGGGCTCGCGAACAGGAATCTTTGGACGGATGCGTTCATCGCACCATGCTGTAACACGCCTCAGCCTACGACGCCAGCCAACCCGGTTACACCAGGTCCACAGCTAACTAGGCTGAGGCACAGCCTTGGTCTTCGCCTACCAACACCTGGGCGAACACATCCGTCTCTCACGCCTTTGGTTAACTCGACATCGACCCCACCGGCGCACTTCCAAATCTTACAGCACAACTGTAACGGATTAACTGGTAAGATCGCAGAGATAACCAATTTGATGACGCAATATGACATAAAACTTGCCGCAATCCAAGAAACCAAGCTCAGTCCAAGGTCGGACCTCATTACCTATGGCGGATATAACATTCACCGGAAAGACCGTCATAGAGTAACAGGAGGTCTGGGAGGTGGTCTAGCGTTCATAACGCACAACTCTGTACAGTATCATCTATTTGATACCGACATCGAAGGAACGGATGATATCTTAGAAAGCCAAGGTATTACCATCCGTACAGGAGATGTCGATCTGCAAATCATAAACATCTACATACCCCCTGTCTCAAGTTGCCCCACCGGTTATCACCCCGACATTAGCTTGCTATTACGAGGAGATAACCGCGTGATCCTGGGCGACTTCAATGCGCACCACGATATGTGGCACTCAAACTTGCCAGCAGACAGTAGGGGGCATGTACTCGCAGAACAAATAGATGATACGGCTTTCTGTACATTGAACGGAGACGCCCCAACGAGAGTATCGGGTAACTGCTATAGTTCGCCAGATATTTCTATCGTAAGTGCAGGACTATTGAACAACACCAATTGGCGACCCATACTCACGTTGGCGTCTGACCATCTCCCAATAGTCATTACCATCGAACGACCGACGGACTTTATAACACCTGAGCATGGTACATACATCAACTTTACCAAGGCGGACTGGGACAGTTTTCAGACATATACGGACGAATCCTTGGCTGCTCTATCCATTCCTACGGACGTACGCAAAGGCGAACGAGACTTCCGCAACATCATTGACTTGGCCTCTAGACGCTTCATTCCTGCGGGTCGAATATCCCGAATAAGACCAAATTTCCCCGCGGAGGCAGCGGCCATGGCTAGAGAAAGAGATGAAGTGCGAAGTCTCAATCCCGCAGACCCCCGTATAAGGGATCTCAACGCGGAAATTCGTAGGTTGGTCGATAAACACAAACTGGCCAAATGGAAACAACACCTAGAGCAATGCAACCTCTCTGACGGTGTTGGCAAATTATGGACTACGGTCAAAGCTCTATCTAATCCAACACAACACAAGGATAAAGTAGATATTACTTTCGGTGACAGGGTGAAGAAGAACCCTAGGGGATGTGCGAACTCCTTCTGTAGACAATTTGTACTACATTCCCCACCCGATAGAGCTAAACGTAGAACCATGCGACAGGCGCGTAAATACAAAAACCAAAACACGCCCATTGTCATCACTGCCTCAGAGGTCAAGGAAGCCATCAGACAGGCTAAGCCCTCAAAATCCATCGGCCCCGACGGCATTGCCATGAAGATGCTGAAACATCTAGGCCAGGAGGGACACAAATACTTAGCGGCTCTATTCAATCTTTCACTGAACACTTTCGTCATTCCTGAAATATGGAAAAAGGCGAGAGTGGTTCCATTATTAAAACCTAGAAAGCCGGCAAACATAGGCGATTCATATCGCCCTATATCACTTTTGTCGCCGGTAGTGAAGACGCTAGAGTCCATTTTGCTCCCGTATTACACCGCAAATCTGCACCTGGCTAATCATCAACATGGCTTCCGTAAGCTGCACAGCACCACCACCGCACTCAATGCCATTACAACGCAAATAAATAGCGGTCTAAATCAAAACCAACCAAATCACAGGACTGTGTTAGTGGCACTTGACTTGTCGAAAGCTTTTGACACAGTCAACCATGCCACTCTCATACAAGATCTATTAGAAACACAAATACCTGATGGGTTAAAGAGATGGACCGCTAATTACTTGAATGGGCGGCAGGCGTCGGTCAACTTTAGAAACGCAACATCAAAACCAAGACGAATTAGACAGGGGGTGCCACAGGGTGGTGTCCTATCCCCGACACTGTTTAATTTCTATCTATCGAAGATGCCCCCACCACCAGAGGGTGTCTCCGTCGTTTCTTATGCTGACGACTGTACAATAATGGCGACGGGGAAGGGCCCCTATACTGATGAACTCTGTAATAAAATCAACGGTTACCTCTGCGATCTTTCCAGGTTTTTCATAGAGCGAGATCTGACGATATCTCCGACTAAATCAACGGCGACGCTTTTTACGACGTGGACGCACCAGGTGAGAAATGAATTAGACATTTTCGTTGACGGCACTAAGCTACCAACTGTCAGCCACCCAAAGTTATTAGGGATGACATTGGATAATACTTTCTCATTTGCTGGTCATGTGTCTGCAATGGTCTCAAAGGTACGTGGTCGCAACAAGATCCTCAAGTCACTTGCCGGCAGTACTTGGGGAAAAGACAAAGAAACGTTGTTGACTACATATAAGGCCATTGGCCGACCAGTCTTTGACTATGCTGCACCCATATGGTCGCCTAATGTACATAACACCAACTGGACGAAGTTACAAGTCTGCCAAAATACTGCCATCAGAACTGCTACGGGATGTCTCCTCATGTCTTCCGAGTCTCACCTCCATCAGGAGGCAAAACTGCTCAATGTAAAAGAGCATGCGGAAATGCTGAGCAAGCAATTCCTTCTGAACTGCCACAAGCCAGCACATCCAAACCGTCATCTTTTGGACATAGATCCGCCCCCGAGAGACATAAGGAAACATCTCCGTAAACATTATGATGAGATCCGGCATCATATTACCTTGCCGTTTGATCTGCAGAATCATAAGCGGGCTCTAACCGACATCCACACCGAGTCGGTAGATACTTTTGTCGGATCTCTTCTGAACAGTCCTCCACCGGATATTGCTGAAGAAGAACGCACCTTACCAAGGGAGACAAGAGTTACCCTGGCACAGCTTAGATCTGGATATAGTGTAAGGTTAAACTCCTACTTGTCCAGACTTAATGACACAATCTCAAACACATGCCCTGCATGTGGTAGGACCCCCCATGATACTCTACATCTCTTCAATTGTTCATTTGAACCTACTCTTCTAACCCCTCTGTCCCTCTGGACAAAACCTGTTGAAACTGTACGTTTTCTTGGACTCCCCTTAGAAGAGCTTGATGAAGATCTTCGGAATGATCATACACTCTAGACAGGGCAATGCATTGTTAACAACAACAACAACAACAACTGGAGCGGTCACACTAATGAGGGCAGATTCGGCGTCGGTTTGGGGTGGGAAAGCGGCTTAGAAACAGGTAGTGTCTTTCACATATCGTTTATCTGTGCGCACGCACCGACCGAGGACAAGGACGACGTGGAAAAAGATGCATTCTACGCGAAATTAGAAGAAACTTATGAGCGCTTATCATGATGTCAAAGTCGCGATTTGGCGACTTTAACGCCAGGGTGGGCAAAGAGGGTGTATTTGGTCCCACTGTCGTAAAGTTCAGCCTCCATGAAGAGACTTCGCCGAATGGATATAGGCTGATCGACTTCGCCGGTACACGAAATATGGTCGTAGCCAGCACCAGGTTCAAGCATAAAAAGATCCATCAAGCAACATGGCTATCGCTAGATCGGAAAACACGCAATCAGATCGATCACTTTGTGATAGACGGACGGCATGCTTCCAGCGTTATGGACGTACGTACGATGCGGGGTCCAAACATCGACTCCCATCACTACTTGGGAGCAGCCAAGATTCGTACTCGCCAAAGTACAACGAAAGAGGCACCACAAAAATGCAAGGAAAGCTGGACGTCGAAAGCTGCAGTCACAACAGACAGCCAATGATTTCGCAGAACGACTCGCGCACCTGCTCTCTGAGAGCACAATTCAACCCAGCGGAGTGCACGAGCAGTGGGAGCATATCTCCGGATCACTTCGTACTGCAGCCGAAGTAATTGGATTCCGGCAAATGCGAAAAAACAGCTGGTACGATGATTGAGAGAGCAAAGACGCAATGAAAAGAAAGGACGACGCCTATAAGGCAACGTTAAAAGCGAATGCAACGAGGAGCGTATGTGAACACTACCGCGAGATGAAGAGGGAAGCGAGACGGCTAATTTCGGGCGAAGAAAAGGAAAGCGGAAAAGCGTGAAATCGAAGGGCAGAAGCAACGCCCGGAAATTTTATCAAAGAATTCGACGAATGACGGAAGGTTTTAACCCTGGGGCAAACTCCTGTAAAAATGACAACGGCGACCTGGTGACAGATGTTCAGAGAGTACTAGGGTCATGGAGGGATCACTTCTTTGCCCTTCTAAACGGTGGAACGGAGCAACAATCCAGAGAAGAGGATGAACTCGACCCCACAATCGAAGACGATGGAATCGAAGTTCCACAACCCGACTATAACGAGTTGCGAGTAGCTATATCACGGCTAAAAAACAATAAATCGGCGGGTGCTGATGGCCCACCCGCTGAGCTATTCAAATGCGGCGGCGAGCAGCTGGTAAGGTGCATGCACCAGCTCTTGTGTAGAATGTGGTCGGATGAATGCATGCCTGAAGATTGGAATCTAAGTGTTCTCTGTCCAATCCATAAGAAGGGTGATCCCGCAAACTGCGCCAACTATCGTGGAATCAGCCTTTTGAGTATCGCATATAAGGTCCTATCAAGCGTATTGCGCGAAAGACTGAAGCCTGACGTCAACCCACTGATTGGACCTTATCAGTGAGGCTTCATACCTGGTAAATCTACCATCGACCAGATTTTTACAATACGCCAAATCTTGGAAAAAACCCGTGAGAAAAGGATCGATACACACCATCTCTTTGTTGATTTTAAAGCCGCCTTCGACAGCACCGAAATGAGTTGCCTATATGCCGCTATGTCTTATTTTGGTTTCCCAGCAAAACTTATACGGCTGTGCAAAATGACGCAGAACAATACCACCAGCTCGGTCAGAATTGGGAAGGACCTCTCCGAGCCGTTCGAAACTAAACGAGGTTTCAGGCAGGGCGACCGCCTATCGTGCGATTTCTTTAATTTGATGCTGGAGAAAATAATACAAGCTACAGAACTTAACCGCGCAGGAACAATATATTACACGAGCGTACAACTGTTGGCGTATGCCGACGAAATCGACATCATTGGCCTCAACAACCGCGCCGTAACTTCTGCGTACTCCAAATTAGAAAAGGAAGCTGAAAAATGGGTTTGGTGGTGAACGAAGGTAAAACGAAGCTGGCATCAAGCAAAGAGTCAGCGCATTCGCGCCTTGACAGCCATAATTTCGAGATAGTAAGGGACTTTGTATACCTGGGACGCAGCATTACTTCCAACAACAATGTAAGCCTGGAAATCCATAGAAGGATAACTCTTGCTAACAAATGCTACTTTGGGCTGAGTAGGCAATTCAGAAGTAAATTCCTCTCTCGACGAACAAAAACAACACTCTATAAGTCACTTATCGTACCCGTCCTTCTATATGGTGCAGAAGCATGGACAATGACAGCATCTGATGAGGCGGCTCTGGGAGTATTCGAGGGAAAAATTATTCGAAAGATTTATGGATCCCTAAAAGTTGGCGACGGCGAGTACCGAAGAAGTTATAATGATGAGCTGTATGAGCTTTACGCAGACGTGGACATAGTTCAGCAAATTAAAACCCAGCGGCTCCGCTGGCTAGGACACGTGGTGCGAATGAACGAAGACGCTCCGGCCCAGAAGGTATTTTTATCGGCACCCGCCGGTGGAAGTAGAGGAAGAGGGAGACTACCACTTCGATGGCAGGACCAAGTAGAGGCAGAGCTGCGAGCACGTGGTGTCTCTAATTGGCGCCAGTTGGCTCAACAAAGAACCGACTGGCGTAACATGTTGGACGTCCAAAATCGCCTAGGCGGTTAAGGCTATTTTAAGTAAGTAAGTAAGTTAATTTTCGTGAGTGTTCCGCGAAATTCGGTAAGAATCTTCTGTAATAGTTGCAGAAAGCTACGATTCTCTTAACTTCATCGGCTGTTTTTGGTGTTGGGTAATTTTGGACTGTTTCAAATTTGCTCGAGTCGGGTAATATTCCCTTGTTTGTACATTTATGTCCTAAATAAGTTACTTTTTGGCTGAAAAATAGGCATTTCTCTGGATGTAATTTTAGGTTGTATTTTCGACAAGTGGAGAACCCGTCTCTTAAATTTTTCAGCATATGGGTTTCAGAACATCCTAATACAACTAAATCATCCATATTAGAGTGGTTCAAAAATATTTTTTTTTTTTGGAAAATCTAAAACGCTACCCCGAAATATGGTTCCTTGTGACAAAAAAAGAGGCTGCTATTTTTTTTTTTTAAGGTGCTTTAGAGGTCGCGCTACTCGTTTTTATAAAAAAATTAGATGCTTGCAAATTTAATGTAATTTTAACATGTTTAAGTGCAGTAAAAATTTGCGTTTTTGTGTTTTGTTATTCTGTTTTCATTGAGGAATATTCCCGCAATTCAATAGCCTTCCTGGATGAGTAGAAAGGGTTTAACTCCTGAAAGTATGTTTCGAAATTGAAAACGGTGCAACTCAAACGCCTACGCTGACCCCATTGCGCATTGGTTGTTTGGATATATTTCGGGTCTGGTACGATATGTCGAAAAAAAAGAAGTCGAAACTAAAAATGTCGAAAAAAAATGTCGAAAAAAAATTTGCCGAAAACACAAAAGGTCGAAAAAAATGTCTCGAAAAAAAATGTCGAAAAAAAATATATAAGATGTAGAAACAATGTAATGAATGATGTGTAAAATTCGCGCGAATTTAACACATCATTCATTACATTGTTTCTACATCTTATATATTAATGTTGAGTATTATTTTTCTAGTGTTTTGCAATAGCTCTTGCAAGCAAATATAAAACCTGACGGTAAAGTTACAAGCACAAACTCTTAAGCTCTTCTAAATATAATTAACAACAACCTCTCAGAAACGAATCTCCGGTTTAGGTAGGTAGGTAGAAGTGGCTGCCGCAAAGGCACACCTAGGCCAGTAATAAAAGGCCCGTTGTGATACCACCAAACACTAGGAAAGTCAGTCCCGGGGCCCGGCCATATGGAAAACCCCAGTGCTGTCGGGACTCTCCATATAGCCGAAACCCGGGACTGACACTCCTAACCGACACCGCTACCCCTCCTCGAACCATTTTGATAACTTGATGAAGGCCATCAAGTCCTTTATGTCTAGCTCCGCGACCTGGCAGAGCTAACCAGGAAGGGAACTCCCAGAGAGCGCCTTCTCGCTCCGCTTAAGGCCGGGCAGTTGCAGATGAGGTGCTCCACCGTTTCCTCTTCCTCATCATCTTTGCAACTCCTGCAGCATCGTCGGTAGGGAACGCCTAGCCTTGCTGCGTGCCTACCAATAAGGCAGTGCCCGGTTAAAACACCTATTAATATGGAGATTTCCTTCCTTTTTAGGGCGTATATGTGTCTAGATCTTTTAAGATCGCATTTTGGCCAGGTTTGCTTGGATATCCGGCACCCTGGGGCTTGTAGCCATCTTTCTTTGGCTTCGCGGAGTGTATGCTCCTTCAGCATCAGCTTGCACGTGGCAAACGGCATACCTATGCGCTCTTTATCTTGAAGAATCTGCTTGGTCGTGCCCTGCCTGGCAAGTTCGTCTGCCCTACAGTTTCCCTCAATGTCCCTGTGTCCCGGGACCCATGTGAGGTTCACGCGGTTCTGTTGGGCCATCTCTTGAAGAGATCGACGACAGCTGAGCGTCAGCTCAGAGTTGAACGAGTAAGAGCCAAGGGATTTGATGGCCGCTTGGCTGTCCCTGAAAATACAGATATCCTGTCCGATGGTGCGTTCACCTATCCAAGTCACGGCGTTCATGATTGCTAAAACTTCAGCCTGGAAGACGCTGCAGTGATCAGGTAGTCTAAAGGAGAGTTCTAGGTCCAAATCCCTTGAGTAAACCCCTCCTCCGACTCTACCGTCTAACTTCGAGCCGTCGGTGTATATAAAAGTGCCGCCATTAGTAGCGGGACACCGATCTATGTTCTCCCAGTCTTCCCTGCTGGGAATGTTTATTCTAAAACAACAATCTCCGACTGTTGTGGTCGCACACCGATCTGTGCTCAGAGGGAGAAAGCTGTAAGATCTTAGAATACAGGAGTGTCCAATAGTGCTTGCGCCCCAGACGGACGTTTCCCTTAGACGCACAGCCGATGCTGCTGCTGCCCGGTACCCTTCCAGATCGAGTGGCAAAAAGCCAAGAATGGCCTGGAGAGCTTCATTGGGCGTTGTTCTTAACGCCCCGCTTATACAAATCATGCTCGATCTGTGGACTTTCCCTAACAGATTTGGGTTTGTTGCCTTTCTTAGCGCAGGCCACCATACCACGACTCCATACAGCATAATTGGCTGGATTATCGCAGTGTAGATCCATCTGCAAATTTTGGGGCTGAGCCCCCATTTTTTGCCAATGGCTCTTTTACACGTGTAAAGTGCAATGCACGCTTTCCTCTGGCGCTGGATGACATTCTCCTTCCAGTTAAGCTTTCTATCTAGAACTGTGCCTAGGAATTTGGCTTTGTCAGCTAAGTTCAGGCGCACGCCATCTAGTTCTGGTAGGTTCAACGGTGGTATCTTGTACCGCCTGGTATAAAGGACAAGCTCCACCTTTCCCGGGTTGATGCTAAGTCCGCAGCGAGAGGACCATGAAGAAACTTCTCGTAGTGCTACTTGTGGGTTTGTGGGAATTTGCCCCTATATGCAATAGCTAACTCGTCTGCATATGCCACTATCTTCCCGCCCCCCCACCTTGTGTCTCGTAGCAGCGAGTTTACGGTGAGGTTCCATAGGAGCGGGGAGAGAACACCACCCTGAGGCGTTCCTCTTGTGACATAGCGTGACCCAGCTGCCTTGAACGGCTCAAAGCTTTTGATTGCCCACCTTACCCTTTCCTCCGTAATGGGTATGTTTACCGCCAGGTTTGTTGCAGATGCTACAGGTGCATCATACAAGTTCCCCGGAAAGTGTGTGCTCAGGAGCAGCTCCAGGGTTTCCCCTTCCGTGCTGGTCCAAGATCCGTCAGGCTTCCGTAAATAGCTAATGGCTGTTTGAGTTTTTGATAGCACTCGTCTAAGTCTCGCTGTATCATCGACTTTTTCGACCCCGGTGCAGAAATTTCTCCACGAAGTTCTCTTCGCTTGCCTTAGAGCCTTTTTATAGGCCCTCAGTTTAGCTTTATATTCGAGCCATTCAGGCTCCGTACCGATGCTCTTGGCCTTGTTAAATTGCTTCCTGCATGATATACGGAACGAATCCAGGTCGTAAGACCACCAGTGGGGTCTATGTTTGCCGCGTGGTTTTGGTACTGGACAAGCCTGCTCTAGAGCATTTGAGAGCGCCGTTGTAAAGGTCGTTACCAGATCATCCAGTTCTCCCACTGATGAGGGGGCTTGTGGAGGTAATACTGGTAGGTCCCTAGCTAATATTTGGTTATGTAGCTGCCAGTTAGTGTTGCGAGGATTTCGGTTCATAACTGGCTGCTCAACAATAAAGTCTAACACAATTTCTATGTACCGATGGTCAGAAAATGAAATCTCATCAAGAACACGCCATTTTCTGACCCACTCATAAGCGCCTTCGCTACAAACAGGTAGTCAAACAGAGACTCGCCCCTAGCGTTAATATCGGAGCTTCCCCACTGGACGTTATGAGCATTAGCGTCAGCTCCAATAATAAGATGGCCCGTACAGAAATTATCCACCAGATCTTTCACCTCCTTTTGTGGAGGAGGTTCTTCGGCGTCATAGGGCATATAGACCGACGCCATCGTTAGGCTGGTGCTGCCGACTGTTAAGCTGGCAGCTGTAACGTCACCATTTGAGTAGTTGGGTAATAGAAAGGTGTTTAGCTCAGACTTTACCAAAATACAGGTTCTGACCTTGCCCTCATCATTGGCTTGGATGAGCTTGTACCCCTTAGTCCCCAATTCACAGATCCTAGAGCTATTGACCCAGGGCTCTTGGATAAGGACCACGTCTACGTCGCCTTTAGAAAGACGACTGTTTAAAACAGCCAAGGCTGCTTTAGATTTGTGCAGATTTATCTGAAGCACCACCAACATGAGAGAGCTCAGACTTCCCTGCCGCCAGCGTGTCTTCGAGGTCTGGCCTGTTCCGGGGGCTGTCTCTCAACGAGGAGTTGTTCAGAGCACCTGCACGATTTGGCGTGGCGGGAACCCTGCTGTCTGAAGCAGCATCAACGTTAGTGTTCTCAGGTTTAGCCACGATCGTGACGTCGAGGCCTTCTTCGTCAAGCAGGCTTTCTTCTATCGCCGAGTTGTTCGCAGCACCATCGCAATTTGACGTGGCGGATAACATACTTTTCGCGTCGGACTCCTCTGCTTCCCCTTCCGATGCCTCTATCTCCAAGTCCTCCGGAATAGCAGCGCGCTGTGCATCGCCACGGTATACGTGGATCACGATCTGACCCAAGCCGTAATGCACTCGTCCGTTGCACCGTTTAAGGGGCTCGAGCGCCTCCTTATTCAGAGTGATAACCACCTGTCTATTGGGCCCAACCACATCATCAACCAGATTGACGCCCCAATCCTGCGTCGGGAGAGACGGATTCCAGACCTGCAGCATCTCAAATATTCTCGGGTTCTGCAGGGACGGCAGGAATCCATGCCCTTGCCCTTGGTCGAGCAGGAATGTCCTTCCAGTCGACGACATCTAGTCTTGCCCCTGGGTAGACTTCACCCAGTCTTGCAACTGCTGCCTTATACAGTGCGACAGTTCTTGCATCCTCGCACGTGAATATTTTGATCTGACCTTGGTGCCAGCCCGCGTCAGTACCTCGCGGCGGACTACCCGGAGACTCACGCATTAAGTCGAGGAGGGCCCTGCCCATTTCATTCCGGACATACAGCCACCGGTCTTTGGGGATGGACCAACGGTCGTTACCTCGGTCAATGAAACCTATAAAGATTCTGTCCTTGGTTACTTCATCAAAGCTGAGTTTTCCCACTACGGGGTTGAACTGATGCCGCTTCGGATGGGGGTTTACCTCTCCGTCCGATCTCTGGCGTTTGAAGGGATTACCGTTCACCCTCTTAGGCACATAGGGCCTCTGGAAATTTGGTATCAGAGCTTTCGCTTCCTCCACCATCTTCCTTTCTTCCGGCGAAAGCTTCTCCTGCGATGCTCCCTCATATTTTTTAAGGATCCTTGCGGCCTTTCTTTTATCCCAGTACGAAAAGCGTCGGGGAGATGCCTCTTGAGGGGGATTCAGACTCGTAGGTGCCATCGCGGTCTCTCCCTTTGCGGCGTCGTCCTTCTCTTTCGAAACTCTGAAACCAGGTCGTGAGACCATTGCCCCAGATGTGAAGAGATTGGGTTTCGTACCAGCGCTTGATGGAAGTTTAGCTTCCGCCGTTTTCTGCTTGACTGCGTAGGCAGCCGCACTGCTGCTTGCTCCCATCAAGTCACTCTTACTTGATAGCAGTTTGGGGGATGACTGACCCGTAGTTTCCATCGCTGTCGGCCTCCCAGTTAACTTTGAGGCGGAGTTTGTCCTCCGGCGTTGTGTTTTCGCTTGCTCCAGCATAGTTCTTCTCTGCTGCGGAGTAAACGAAGTCGTTAATTGCTTTGTATTTTGTGTGTTCTTCATCTTGTTCGTACGACCCCTCACCGGACAAGGCCAGCTTAGGGTCAAGGGTAGTGTAAGGGGAAGTGTGTCGTCTGCCGCGGCAGAGCCCCGTACCGCGGTAAGACCATAGTTACTCCCTGAGGCGGCCCGGTATCAGTGAGGCTCCGTTCGACTACAGCCACGATTTGCCTCCCGGCTGCAAACGTCCAATGGGCACGGTATCGCATAACACCCTGGATTGGGAGGGACCTCAGAAAATGATGTCAGAAAAATTTTGATTTTTGGCGACTTTTATAGTCACGCAAATATTTGATGTATCGATACATCGATGTTTCTATAAAAATTGTGAAATTTTGAACGTTATTTCGGTTTCTCACTTGTCCAAAAACAAAAGTAAATTGGACCAACATCTTTTCCTTGTTCAAAAATATGCACGTAATTAGAAAAATATATGTACACATATTAGAAAACTAACCAAGTCGAAGCATCGATGTACATATATAGCGAAACAAATGTACATAGAATTCGCATCAAAGACACATCGATTTATTTTTGCCATTGGTGACTCCAGCATAGTTTAGCTCAGTAAAATAACGGTAACTTTCTCAAAATGATCATTACCAAATGATTAGTGCTATGCTTTTAATAAGTACAAATAATAAGTCATTCTCAATCTTAATTTTTACATGTGCAGTTTGTAGCGCGAAAATGTCTGAGAATATTTCTGTTGTTACCTCTAACAAGCGAAATGGAAAATGGTTGAAAATTTCTTGGTAAGAGGTAAGGAAGTGATAAATAATTGTATACTGTCATAAAATACGTTGTTAAACTCAAATTTCCGAAATTTTACATTAAGCATCCAAATTTCGACCTTATTCGGCATTTGCATTTTTTCGACATTTTGAAAAGTTCTTGGTAAGAGGTAAGGAAGTGATAAATAATTGTATACTGTCATAAAATACGTTGTTAAAATCAAATTTCCGAAATTTTACATTAAGCATCCAAATTTCGACCTTTTTCGGTCATTTGCATTTTTTCGACATTTTTTTTCGGTCAAAAATCTCTTCGGTATTTTAAAATTTTTTTAAATTCGGTCTTGTCTGATTACGAATCCGATATCGGTTTTTTTTAATTCAAAATGGTGGATCCAATATGGCGATGCATTTTTGAAAACTTATTCGACTGTGTGAAACTCGTCACTGATGGATTTATGACATCGATTTATATAAACTAGTATCGCTTGTGATCGAAAATTCGACCAATAAAAACTTTAGAGGGTCGAGCGGTCGCTAGCCCCGTACCCCCATCCTTAAATTTCGGGGACGCCCCCTGAAAATATACCGTCAGTTTTTTCAATTTCCTTTCAATCGGTGCATATTTCATTTATATATTAATATATAATATATAAGATGCCAGTTTTGTCAAACTTGCATAGGAATCCGATGTCAATAAATACGCCACATGAAAACCTTTAGGAACCTCCTGTGAGCGAACCGTTTGACCGATTGGAATGAAATATGCAACGATGGAAAGAAAATTGAAAAAATTGATGTATAGGCGGCATATTTTCAGGGGCGTCTCCGAAATTTACGGATGGGGGTACGGGGCTAGCGACCCCACGACCCTCTAAAGTTTTTATTGGTCGAATTTTCGATCACAAGCGATACTAGTTCATATAAATCGATGTCATAAACCCATCAGTGACGAGTTTCACACAGTCGAATTAGTTTTCAAAAATGCACCGCCATATTGGATCCACAATTTTGAATTAAAAAAAAACCGATATCGGATTCGTAATCAGACAACTCATAAACCCCTGAGTACCAAGTTTCAATAAAATCCAATTAGTTTACAAAAAAATCACCGCCATATTGGACCCGCCATTTTGAATTTAAAAAAACTGACATCGGATTCATAATCAGCGATGTCATAAACCTTCTAGATGCGAAATATATCCAAAATACCAATGCGCAATGAGATCAGTGTAGGCGTTTTAGTTGCACCGTTTTCTATTTCGAAACATATTTTCAGGAGTTAAACCCTTTCTACTCATCCAAGAAGGCTATTGAATTGCAGGAATATTCGCCAGTGAAAACAGAATAACAACACATAAAAACCCAAATTTTTACAGCACTTAAATATGTTAAAATGAAATTAAAATTGCAAGTATCTCATATAAAAAAAAAACGATAGCGCGACCTCTAAACCACCTTTAAAACAAAAAAAAAGATAGCAGCCTCTTTTTTTGTCATAAGGAACAATAATTGGGGGTAGCGTTTTAGAATTTCCAAAAAGTCCATATTTGTGAACCACTCTAATCCATATAGAGAAATGCTGGAGATGGTTTGAGACCTGCGAATGCTAGGGTCATCATTCTTTGGAATGAATTCGGTGCTACCTTTAATCCATAGGGTAGTCTTTTGAATCTATATATCGGCTGTAAATGAGGTCGGGGTGTAATTCGATTTGATGAAAACCTGACATAAGGTCTAGGCATGAAAAATATTTTGCTCTTCCAAGTTGATCCAAAATGTCGTCAATTCTTGGAAGTGGGAATTTGCTTTTTATTTACCTGAATTAGCTTTTTATTTACCTGTCTGTAGACTACCACTAATCTCCATCTTTTTTCTGTTTTCCCTGGGAGTGATTTTTTAGGGACTAATAAGATTGGGCTATTATACTCTGCAATAGAAGGTTCTATTATGTCATTTTCGATTAGCTTAGTTAGCTACTTGTTTTGTTATTTCCCCTTTTTGTGTTTGAGGCAATATATAATTTTTATTTGTCTCCTATTTTGCAATAATCCAAGATACAGTTGTATTTCTTTATGAAATCTAGTCCTATTATTCCGTCGCATGGGATTGGAAAGTCGTTTCCTACGGCATGAAATTTATGGTAAATTAGAAGGTCATCACCTTTTAAATACGCTTTAATTATGCCTAATGTGCTGGTTATTCCTTGACCAATGCCCTTTAAATCTGTAATTTGTTCTTTATTAATTTTGTGCGTTTTTCTAATTTGATGCATTTTTATAATGGAAATTTGAAATCGAATTGTTTAGGGATGTCCTTGTGGATATATAGCTGTTTAGATTTAGGTTCAGTACACATATTTTTCTTTCTATTAACTTTGAAGTGGAGCCTCTGGTGTTCCGTTTGGGTGCAGCTGCGCACAGACGGGTCTGGTTGTAGGACCTATTGCCGTTTTGGGCTTGTGATCCTCTTCGGTTATTGTTATAATTGCTGTACGACCTCGTGTTATTGTTGTATCTCGGTTGTGGTCTGAATCTCCGATTATGGTAATTTCCATAGTTGTTACTTCGGTACCCTCCACGGAAATTGTTCCTGTACTGACTCTGTTGTCGTACGTTCAAAATTGTATTCGAGCTGCCTGTTATTTCGGTACAGCTGTTGGTGAACTTAGAGATCGCATCGTTCATTGTTGTGAACGTTCCTGCTTGCAATATCATTTTAACATTTTGTTGGAGCTGTTTTTACACATTGCCTTGACGGCTGCCTGTGTAGAATATCTCGTTGCTAAGTCTGGGTTTAATCCATCCGAGATATATGCTCCTTCTAGTGATTTGGTATTTTTTTCTATTTTCGCTGTGTATTGGTTAGCCGTTTTACTACGTTGTTGAACGTTTAGGAGTTTCACCTTTTATCGCACTTTTATTTGTCCAATCATGTTTTCATTACTGATAAAATTTCTTGCCGTTCCTTTTAGTTTGGTCTTTATCATTGTTATTTCTAAAAGTTCGTGCTCATCCTTGATTTGATCAAGTATATCGAGGGCATCTAAGAAACTGTGTAAGTTTTCTGGCTTCCCATCAAACTCTGGGAGTACTGACGAGGCAGTTTTAATGAATTCGACTACTGTTTGTACCAAGGGCGGACGGGTTTTTTGTACAGTTAACACTCCATCACAGAGCATTTTTAGTCGAAAAAGACTACACATAATTGAATTTAGCAACATTTTCGGAATAGTGCCCCCCAGACGGTACTTTTGTACACTATGGAAATTCGATTAAATAGATGAAGAATCACTGAATTTTCGAAATACATTACATATTGGTTCAGAACTACATATTTTGATTATTCGTTTTGTTTGTACTGTGTGGATGCCTTGGTGCATTTCATTTCTTTTAGTTAGAAACCTTACATCGCTTGATTATACGGCTTACATTACTTAACCCTATTCATCAAAAATGAAATGGGTTTATAAAGCTTTTTACAATGACATTTTCATACAAATTTTGAATTATAACAGCTTATTAAAATATATATGTATAATATATAATATATATGTATAAGAGGGTTAGGCTACGTTCACTTTAGGCCATAAACTCGATTTAAAAGGGGATTTTTGAAGTTAACTTCTTAGGCGGCGATATGAAGTTTTTGATTGAGAGTAAAATTTAAAAAAATGGATGACAATGCAACGGAAGCTATGCCACGGAAATAGAAATAAATAGAGTAATTTTTGCTGATTTTTTATGTTATATGCCTAGGCGCTCATTAAAACAAGCAAGCAATATTAATAACTAAACGGGTATGAATGTTTGTTCGTAAGCCAGCTGACACGATGACAATCGCTGTTGCGTACATTTACATGGGCCAAAGGCGTGTGGGTTTACGCACACAATGCCACTTTTTACAAACATCACAATTTACTTTCTCAACCAAAGAATTTGAATTTTGAAGAAGCAAGATTTTGGGGTACCAGGCATACATAAAAATTAGGCAGCGAACGACATTTTGCTCAAACATTTCCCTAAAAAATGGCAACCCTGTCCTGAAAGACGGTTTTGTATATATTGTGTGCTTGCATACAACGACGTCGTGTGATTTGTTAATATTTTAGGGATGAAAATTAATTTGAGTCGCTTTCAAACAAGCGGAGAAATCACATGTGTGGGTTTACGCACGCAATGTAAAGGAACAAAAGCGTCTGCGACTTTTTACACACATACTTAACTCAAGGAGTATGAATGTTTGTGCGTGTTTATTTGACAACGTTACGTCATCGTTGAGTACGGCGGAGAAGTTGCAAGTTCTGCGCTAATTTTTATGATCGCCTGGTGGTGCGTGACAGATTTCGATCATTTTTCTCGATTGAAGTTTTGCAATTTATGTCCGTCCGTCCAATCAATTATTTCATATTAGATTTCTTCTTCTAAAATTACTTAAAAGTGCGATTTTGGCTACATTTGCCAGGCAGGGCACGACCAAGCAGATTCTTCAAGATAAAGAGCGCATAGTTATGCCGTTTGCCACGTGCAAGCTAATGCTGAAGGAGCATACACTCCGCGAAGCCAACGAAAGATGGCTACAAGCCCCAGGGTGCCGGATATCCAAGCAAACCTGGCCAAAATGCGATCTTAAAAGATCTAGACACATATACGCCCTAAAAAGGAAGGAAATCTCCATATTAATAGGTGTTTTAACCGGGCACTGCCTTATTGGTAGGCACGCAGCAAGGCTAGGCGTTCCCTACCGACGATGCTGCAGGAGTTGCAAAGATGATGAGGAAGAGGAAACGGTGGAGCACCTCATCTGCAACTGCCCGGCCTTAAGCGGAGCGAGAAGGCGCTCTCTGGGAGTTCCCTTCCTGGTTAGCATAAGCCAGGTCGCGGAGCTAGACATAAAGGACTTGATGGCCTTCATCAAGTTATCAAAATGGTTCGAGGAGGGGTAGCGGTGTCGGTTAGGAGTGTCAGTCCCGGGTTTCGGCTATATGGAGAGTCCCGACAGCACTGGGATTTTCCATATGGCCGGGCCCCGGGACTGACTTTCCTAGTGTTTGGTGGTATCACAACGGGCCTTTTATTACTGGCCTAGGTGTGCCTTTGCGGCAGCCACTTCTACCTACCTACCTACCTATGAATGAAAAACCGTTCCGCTATTTTTGTCAACTAACTCTTTCTTTCATATTTTGCATCACTCTTGCAATTTAGAGAAAATCTTAAATTCTGTTTTTTTAACCCTAGAATGCATACGATGAGTCTCCGGGACTCACTCTCATGCAAAAATGAACATAAGTTGTATTTTTGAATTATGTTATGCACAAATTTTCAGGAATGCTATCTTTGAATATTTCTAATCATAGTAGGCTACGGACATTTTGAAAAAAAAATTTTGCTTTCGAAATAACAACAGTTTTGTATCACTACCCCTTTTATACATACGTTGAGTCTGCGAGACACATATGGCAAATCGAAGTATGCCATGGAAATTTGTTTGAGCAAAAATCGTTTTGATGGTCATATGGCTGATCGAAGTAAGCCATGCGAATTTTTTTTAGGTAAAACGTTTATTTGCGTAATTGAAGTGAGCTTATTTTGTAAAAAAAATATTAGTAGTATTCGGTACTTGGTCAAGTGAAAGTGTTGAAATAATACTTCTTCAAACGGAATAAGGTAATATAAAAGGTCAATATTTTGTCAATATTATGGATAATACGTAATTTTTTTTTTTGCAAAATTAGCTGAATACAAAATGGCGTCAACAAGCAGAAAATCTGTTCATGCAAACGATGATAATATAGAAGCGGTGATAAGTACATGGCTTGAGGAGGATGAGGATTATCTTGTCGAATCTGGCGACTCATCTGACGAGGAAGATACTTTTCAAAATTTTGAACACGAGTCTTGTGAACCCTTCAATATGACCGACGATAGTGAAGACGAGTATATTCCTGAGGAAGATGCAGGTATGTCGGGAGGCTGCAATAACTCCATTTACTCCTTTTCCGGAAAAGACGGGTTTGTATGGAATAGTACACCACCCCACCGAAACAAAGTTCGCGCTCACAACGTATTGCGTTTTACACCTGGCCACAGACAAAAAAGTAAAATATGGTCAAAAAGGAACGCCTGGGAACTATTTATTACCAAGGAAATGGTCGATGAAATAATATTATGCACAAACAGAGAGGCAAGCCGATGTTTTAAAGCACAGGGAAAAATATGGCCTCAATTAGAACATGACGAAATTGAGGCCTTTTTTGGTTTGCTACTGATGGCTGGTGTCGAGAAAAATTGGGATACACCGGTCCGTGAATTATTTCTTGATAAGACTGCAAACCCTTTGTACAAAGCAACAATGTCTGTAAACAGATTTGAAAACATACGGAGGATGCTTCGTTTCGATGATAAGAGAACTCGTGACCTTCGAATTTCATCAGATAAATTTGCGCCTATTCGTCATATATGGGAATTATTTTTACAGCAGTGTCGAACAGAAATTGTTCCAAAAGCGTTTGTAACGATCGACGTACAGTTACTAAGCTTTAGAGGACGTGCGAGTTTCATTCAGTATATGCCATCGAAACCAGCCAAGTACGGCATTAAATTCTTTTGGCTCTGTGAAAGCGAGTCCGGTTATGCTATTTATGGCCAAGTGTATTTAGGCCGACAGCCTGGAAATAATGTTCAACGAAATGTAGCTGAGAATATTGTGAAATCTCTAATTACAACCGTACAAAATTCTGGACGTAATTTAACGATTGACAATTTTTTCACGAGCATTCCCCTTGCAATAAATTTGTTGGATGCAGGACTAACGGTTGTAGGGACATTGCGTAAAAATAAAAAGGAAATACCACTGGAATTTCAAGCTTCTAAGGAGAGAGATATATATTCGTCTTTATTTGGTTTCAACAAGGACTTGACATTGGTGAGTTATGTTCCAAAAAAAAATAAATCCGTTATTTTACTAAGCTCTATGCATCATGATGATGCTGTTAACATGGAGACTGTAACTAAAAAGCCGGATGTCATAGAATTCTATAATAAAACCAAGGGCGGTGTTGATCATATGGATCAAATGGTTGGTAACTACACATGCAAAAGGCAAACAAGGCGATGACCCATGGCTGTTTGGTGGAACATAATGGATGTTGCAGCTCTAAACGCCTTTTTGTTATATATTGGTGAAAATCCCAATTTCGCAAGTGGAATACGACACAAAAGGCGCATATTTCTAAAAGAACTAGCAATAGAGCTAGTACTTCCCTACATGAAGCGTAGAGCACAGAGCTCAAAAAAATTGACCAATATTTATAAAATGGCTATGGCCAATTTTATTACAATGGAGGAAGAAGCAACAACTAAAAATGATGGTCCACCAGCAAAAAAGAAAAGATGTGAACACTGTCCTCCTAAGATTGGTCGTATGAGCAAGTTATTTTGTGCTAAGTGTTATAAAAGTATTTGTAAGGAGCATTCTGAAATGATTTGTAAAACATGTTTTAATTGTGCTAATTAGCGTAGTTTGCTTATTTTTTAATATTCTAGTATATATTTATATGTGTATTTATATTTATATATGTAAAAAAACAACAAATGAATTAAAGTTGTGCCCCACAAACAAAAAAGTGTTTTATTTGGAGTTATAGCCATATATTTTAATAGTGAGTCTCCGAGACTCATCGTATGTATAACTGTAGTATTTTTACATATGCATTCTAGGGTTAAACACACTAGTTACAATTCACTAATGCACAGTTTACATACATACATATGGACCTTTTTATGACCAATAAATAATTAAGTATAATAGAAAAGTGAACTAGCCTTTAGTATGTGTTGATTTTCGTTTGCAAGCGGGTGTTTTAGGTTCAAGTGAATGTGTCTATACTGCCGTCCTAAGCAAAAAGGCAGTATGTTATAAAAATTGATTAACGAGAAAACTGAAGGTGAAGTTGGGGTGTGTTCGAACTAAATACCTAGTTATTTTGCTGCATAACAGCCATAAATAATTATTGAGATATTAAAAGGATTCATGAAGAATCAATTGCATCTGATTATGGGCGAAAATTATCCTTAGGACGTTTAAGGATCAGCGAACTGCCTTTCTGCTTTGTAAATCAAAAAGCAGTAAAATATTATTTACTGATTTTTTTGGAGTGTAAAACAAACCCTTTATATTTTCGAGAGATACTGCCTTTCTGCTTTGTAAATCCGAAATAAAAAAAATCATTTACTGCTTTTTTGGTTTGTAAGTCAAAGTTACTGCTTTTCTCCCCATATATTCCAAGCAGCATTCATATCTTTCTGAGTATAAAGGTAGTATATTTTCATTTATACTGCCTTTTTACACTGTGATACCTTTATACTGCTTTTTTGTTCTGGAGAGATACAAGAGATTCTAGATGTATGTAACTTAAACCTTGTTTTATCGTTGAAATTACATTCTGACCGATAATTTTTATAACCAGTGGATTGTAAGACATTAAAATAATATAATGGTATCAAAATTCCTAAAAGGCAGTAAAATAATGGGAATAAAAATATTCGTTCAAAAAAATTCAAATAGTTTGCCAAGTATTCGAATAGTTGTCAATTATTCGAATAGTTGTTTATTCGCTATTGTCTTTTTTTCTATTCGAATAATATAATTTTATAATGTATAGGTTTTGGGGTCATTTTGGGACTGTGAATGGTCAAAGAATCCTCAAAATGGTCTCAAATTGGCCCCAAAATTGTCCTCAAGTGATCCCATAGTGACCTAAAGCGACCCCAAGGGATCCCAAAGTGGCCCCAAAATAGTCCCAAATTGGCCCGAAAATGTTCTCAAATTGGCACTAAAATGTCTCAATCTGATCACGTAGTGACCTAAAGCGACCCCAAGGGATCCCAAATTGGCCCCAAAAGGATCTCAAATTGATCCCAAAATGGTCCTCAAGTGATCCCATAGTGACCTAAAGCGACCCTAAGGGATCCCAAAATGGCCCCAAAATGGTCTCAAATTGACCCCAAAATGGTCCTAAAGTGATCCCATAGTGACCTAAAGCGACCCCAAGGGATCCCAAAGTGACCTCATATTGACCCCAAAATAGTCTTAAAGTGATCCCACACTGACCAAAAGCGACCTCAAGGGATCCCAAAGTGGCCCCAAAATGGTCCCAAAATGGTTTCAAATTGGCACCAAAATGGTCTCAATCTGATCACATAGTGACCTAAATCTCAAATTGACCCCAAAATGGGATCCTAAATTGTTCCCAAAGTGACCTCACTTGGAAAACTTGGGATCAGTTTGGGACCACTTGGGGTCAGTTTGGGAACACGTGGGGTCACTTTGGAGTCACTTGTGGTCACTATGGGATCACTTTAAGACCATTTTGGGGCCAATTTGGGGTCACTTTGGGATCCCTTGGGGACGCTTTAGGTCACTATGGGATCACTTTAAAACCATTTTGAAGCCAATTTGAGACAATTTTGGGCCAAATTGGGGCCACTTTGAGGTCTCTTAGGGGACCATTCAAAACAGTCCCAAAATGACCCCAAAACCTATACATTATAAAATTATATTATTCGAATACAAAAAATACTTGGCAAACTATTCGAATTTTTTGGAACAAATATTTTTATTCGTTTATTCGAATATTATTCGAAACTATTCCCACTCCTAATTTGTACATGCAAACCATTTGCGTTTCATCTAGTGGTTCAATACAACTACTCGAATAAATAATTAATATATTATATATATAATAATTTTTTATTCGCGTCGAATAAACGAGTTGTTTGTTCGAATAATTTTTATACGAATAGTCCCACCCCTAGTTAGTATACCTATATGACTAGATCACCGAGCTGCGTTGACCACATAATTCATTTGTCCGTCCATCTGTTTGTATGCAAACTAATGTCAATTTCTATATCGATAAAATTTGGTACACAGGTATATTTTCGTATTCTACTAACCAATATCGAAACCGGTAGGATCGGGTCGATAAAGAATATATCTCCCATAAAAGCGATTCTTCAGATAAGAGGACTTTCGCCATTTCTTCACCATTTTTGCAGATACAAAAATTTAGCTTGGTTTGATATATAATCATATATATATATATCACAGGGGGAAGGGGAAGACCACAGGTTTCATTTGGCCTTTGTAAAATGATAATAAAAGAAGCCAAAGAGCTGGTGTTTTCAAGTGAAATACGCATCTCTTTCATGAAAGGTATACTGCCTTCGGCATAGCCGAATACAATCCCGTCGTTACTTGTTTTCCCTTTTTAACTCTCAAACGGATAAGACCGTCTCAATGTCATCATGGAAATTATTTAAAAACACTTAATTTCTTCACACTCGGACCAGCAAGACCGTCTTAAGACGGTGCTCACTATAAAATTATTCGAGGCTAAATTTCATTCTGAAAATTTGATAGTAACAATACATCCCACCATTAGTACCGGCTTGCCCATTTGAGGGTTAAATTTGGCTTGCCCTGGAAAAACTAATTAGGGTCTAGATAGACATCACTACAGAGGTCCTGCTTAAAAAGCATTCATTAACTGGTTTGGGCCTGACTATTCTTTCCAGGGCGGGCAAATGATATTAAATGGGCCCTACACACATATAAAACTAGCTATATTTTTAGCACAAACCTAAAAAACGTTCTACACCATGGGTCGGCAGATTTGTAAAAGCAGGTGTATAAGTGAGAACGCTTATACACGCGCTGTGATCGTCCGAACTATGTTTTTAACATTCGCTGACCAAACAAGCGACAGCCCCACGCGATGTGGTTTCGCCCCTTGCCCAGTGACGACTAAATCATTTGGTAAACAAAGAGCGCAACGTGTCTGTGTGATGAATCCAACTTGTTTGACTGATCTTAAGATCTATGGGGCGCCGATGCTTGTTCTAAACATATTTTGAAATGTCAAAAAAAGTCAACCAACAATCCCGAGAAGCGGAAAAAAAGGTTTAAATAGGCGCTCCCGCGAACGCAGAACGCGGCAAAAGGCGCTTAAGAATGCAGCATTATCTGAATATTCAGCATATGTTAGAGGTACCTCCAACCTAGCAACATCTTCCGGCTCGAGCCAGGATATCGAAAAACATCAGCAATATATCGTACAGGCTGATGTCCATCAACCAAACTTCGCGGTAGCAAAAACCGCAACTGATCGCTCCCGAGAATACAGAATACGTCAAAAGGCAGTATCATCTGTTAGAGGTACCTCAACCCAAGCAGCATCTAAAACTGTAAAAAATAAGCAATGGAATGAGTGTCCTGCTTCCGACTCGAGCCAAGAAGTCGAACAAAACTATCAGCAATTTATCGTACAGGCTGACGTTCATCAACCAAACTTCGAAGTACTTTTTAGAACCCCATCGACCCGTAATATGCGTACGCAGCGCAGTTATTTGAATCGACCAAAAATCGTTTCAGAAAACGCAACATATCAGCAATGCATTATCGATGTTTCAAATAATGCGGCAAATCAAGATCCCATGATGGATACAATTTATTCGCATGTTGATGACATAGTTATGTTTGAAGAAATACGTCCTAATGAAATCGGGCAAGAAAATGAAAACAGAATCACACATTATGAAAATCTCATCGAACCACCACCTGTTTTCAGATCTCCGAGCAGCATTGAGAATGATAACTTACTAATGGATAACGAAGCATCTGCCTTTAGATCCCCTTACCCTCTAAGGGACATCGCTAACAGTGTAATTAATATTCGTGTTTGCCGAACACTGAGTACCACCGCCATGATAAATCCCATCGATATTTCAAAATAAATTTTCAAGACGACGGTTTTGGAGACATTTGCTCAGTGTGTGACAAATTATGGTTCAAGAGCAATTTGAAAAGTCCTGCGGAGGTACATGCAGACGTTTTGAAGCAAATCGTGCCCGAAAAATCATTAAATGAAATCTTGCTATGTACAACTTGCATGACTTCAGTGAAAAAACAGAAAATTCTGACTTTGTCAACATATAATGGCTTTCAATTCCCGAAAGTACCGATCTTTTTGCCGCCTTTAGATTTAGTATCTGAGATACTTATTTCTCCAAGAATACCCTTTATGCAGATCCGAAGATTAAGACACGTTAATGGCCAATATGGTATATACGGACAAGTCATTAGTGTACCTGTTAGCGTCAATACAATGGTGAACCATCTTCCGCGAAGTGTAAATGACGATCACTGTATAAATGTTCATATAAAACGGAAAAAGATCCACAAAACAAGCTACTTGCACGGCATCGTCAATAAACGTACCATAAAACTTGGCTTCAGTATATGGTAACGACTCCGCTATACATAATGTATAACATTAAAATAGACAGCTCCTCTTTGATAGTAACGTCGTTTTACCTGTGAATACCCAAGATGAATACAGTGAACATATTCCTCTTGAGGAAAGTCTTACCGCCCAACAACATACACTAATGTGGAACGAAGATCAACACTTCCAAATTGCTCCGGGAGAAGAAAACCAGCCCGAGAGTCTGCTGTTCGATGAACATGCTGAGGAGCTTTCTTTCCCATCCATCTATTTAGGACAATTTCGACGGTTTAAAGAGGAAGCTAAAGTGACCCCATTTATGATTGCGACTAGTGAGTTGCGGAGGTCGGATAGACGAGCTGTAACGCCATATCACTTATTTTACATGGCGATGAAAATAATGCGATTGAGAGTTCGCGATGCTCTCACGGTAGCATTCAAACACGTAGGCAAAAATACGACTATCACTCGGCAACAAATTGAAGATCAGGAATATGTTAACAACTGCATCGAAATAAATCTAGCATTTTTACGATCAATTCCAAATTCAACATGGTACTGGGCTAGCAGAAAAAAAGACCTTTTCGCTATGATCCGGCAATTGGGTAAACCAACGATCTTTCTTACTGTAAGCGCCAATGAAATCGGCTGGATTGATTTGTTAAGAGAGTTGTATAAACTGAAGCACAATGGTGTAGAGATTTCCAGTGAATTTGCAGAAAATTTGCACTACATAGAACGAACAACATTAGTCAATGAAGATGCAGTAACATGCGCCATATACTTTAATAAACTAGTTAATACATTACTCACTATTTTACAATCCAAAAAATTTAGTGTCTTTGGCAAGTATTATGTTGTTGAATATTTTAAAAGAATTGAGTTCCAGCATCGCGGTAGTCCGCACGCCCACGTTCTGCTGTGGTTAAATAATGCGCCACAGGATGCCATCGGTGAAAACAAACTAGATGCGATATCACTGATTGATGATCTTATTTCTGTTTCTTCAAAAGAATCCTCAGGTAATATTAAACTACAAACTCACAAGCATACGTTTACTTGTTACAAAAAAATAGTTGCGAATAGACCACAACAATGCCGCTTTGAGACTCCGTTTATGCCAAGTCGAGCTACCATAATTTTGTTACCGATGCGCAAAGAAGAACCAGGTTTTAATTGTTTTTTAAAAGAGTACACGAATATACGACTGAATCTAGAAAGTAATAATTATACAGACATCGACCATTTTTATATACCCCGAGTATTTCTGAAACGACATCCGCATGAAAAATGGCACAACCCGTTCAACCTATTTATATTTAATAAAGTGAAGTCTAATACGGACATACAATTTATTACAGAGGAATATTCTTGTGCAGCATACGTTGCTGAATATGTCAATAAGACAACCAGAGGAGTTAGTCATCTGCAACGGCAAATAATTGAAACTAGGATCGCCCGTGGTCGAAATTCGACCATCTGAAATTTCCTTCAACTCTCTCTTAATATACATAATCCCCGTTCACAACAAAACCAAGTAAGTGGCTCCCTCGTGACAAATGCAAATTTGGATTAAGTGATACCATACAAACAATCTTCACATTAGGGTGGTGCAGCAAAGTAGTACAAAGTGACCTCACATTGACCCCAAAATAGTCTTAAAGTGATCTCAAACTGACCAAAAGCGACCTCAAGGGATCCCAAAGTGGCCCCAAAATGGTTTCAAATTGGCACCAAAATGGTCTCAATCTGATCACATAGTGACCGAAATCTCAAATTCACCCCAAAATGGTCCTAAAGTGATTCCATAGTGACCTAAGCGACCCCAAAGTGAGCCCAAAGTGACCTCAAAGTGGCCCCAAAATGATCCCAAATTGGCCCCAAAATGTTCTCAAATTGGCTCCAAAATGGTCTTAAAGTGATCCCATAGTGACCTAAAGCGATCCCAAGGGATCCCAATTTGACCCCAAGTGTTCCCAAAGTGACCTCACTTGGAAAAACTTGGGATCAGTTTGGGGTCACTTTGGGACCACTTGGGGTCAGTTTGGGAACATGTGTGGTCACTTTGGAGTCACTTGTGGTCACTATGGGATCACTTTAAGACCATTTTGGGGTCACTTTGGGATCCCTTGGGGACGCTTTAGGTCACTATGGGATCACTTTAAAACCATTTTGAAGCCAATTTGAGACAATTTTGGGCCAAATTGGGGCCACTTTGAAGTGTCTTAGGGGACCATTCAAAACAGTCCCAAAATGACCCCAAAACCTATACATTATAAAATTATATTATTCGAATACAAAAAAAAGGCAATAATAAAATACTTGGCAAACTATTCGAATTTTTTGGAACAAATATTTTTATTCGTTTATTCGAATAACATTTATTCGAATATTATTCGAAACTATTCCCACTCCTAATTTGTACATGCAAACCATTTGCGTTTCATCTAGTAGTTCAATACAACTATTCGAATACTCGAATAAATAATTCGAATAAATATTATTCGAATTTTTCATTCGCGTCGAATAAACGAGTTGTTTGTTCGAATAATTTTTATACGAATAGTCCCACCCCTAGTTAGTATACCTATATGACTAGATCACTCACTAGATCACCGAGCTGTTTTGACCACATAATTCATTTGTCCGTCCATCTGTTTGTATGCAAACTAATGTCAATTTCTATATCGATAAAATTTGGTACACAGGTATATTTTAGTATTCTACTAACCAATATCGAAACCGGTAGGATCGGGTCGATAAAGAATATATCTCCCATAAAAGCGATTCTTCAGATAAGAGGACTTTCGCCATTTCTTCACCATTTTTGCAGATACAAAAATTTAGCTTGGTTTGATATATAATCATATATATATATATCACAGGGGGAAGGGGAAGACCACAGATTTCATTTGGCCTTTGTAAAATGATAATAAAAGAAGCCAAAGAGCTGGTGTTTTCAAGTGAAATACGCATCTCTTTCATGAAAGGTATACCGCCTTCGGCACAGCCGAATTCAATCCCATCGTTACTTGTTTTCCCTTTTTAATTCTCAAACGGATAAGACCGTCTCAAAGTCATCATGGAAATTATTTAAAAACACTTAATTTCTTCACACTCGGACCAGCAAGACCGTCTTAAGACGGTGCTCACTATAAAATTATTCATTCTGAAAATTTGATAGTAACAATACATCCCACCATTAATACCGGCTTGCCCATTTGAGGGTTAAATTTGGCTTGCCCTGGAAAAACGAATTAGGGTCTAGATAGACATCACTACAGAGGCCCTGCTTATAAAGCATTCATTAACTGGTTTGGGCCTGACTATTCTTTCCAGGGCGGGCAAATGATATTAAATGGGAACATCTAGCCTGGCCCTACACACATATAAAATAGCTATATTTTTAGCACAAACCTAAAAAACGTTCTACACCATGGGTCGGCAGATTTGTAAAAGCAGGTGTATAAGTGAGAACGCTTATACACGCGCTGTGATCGTCCGAACTCGAGCCAAGAAGTCGCAACTGATCGCTCCCGAGAATACAGAATACGTCAAAAGGCGCTTGAGAATGCAGTATCATCTGTTAGAGGTACCTCAACCCAAGCAGAATCTAAAACTGTAAAAAAATAAGCAATGGAATGAATGTCCTGCTTCCGACTCGAGCCAAGAAGTCGAACAAGACTATCAGCAATTTATCGTACAGGCTGACGTTCATCGACCAAACTTCGAAGTACTTTTTAGAACCCCATCGACCCGTAATATGCGTACGCAGCGCAGTTATTTGAATCGACCAAAACTCGTTTCAGAAAACGCAACAGATCAGCAAAGCATTATCGATGTTTCAAATAATGCGGCAAATCAAGATCCCATGATGGATACACTTTATTCGCATGTTGATGACATAGTAATGTTTGAAGAAATACGTCCTGATGAAATCGGTCAAGAAAATGAAAACAGAATCACACATTATGAAAATCTCATCGAACCACCGCCTGTTTTCAGATCTCCGAGCAGCATTGAGAATGATAACTTACTAATGGATAACGAAGCATCTGCCTTTAGATCCCCTTACCAAAACCCTCTAAGTGACATCGCTAACAGTGTAATTAATAATACTATGAATGGTAATCAACCCGAGGATTCGTGTTTGCCGTACACTGAGTACCACCGCCATGATAAATCCCATCGATATTTCAAAATAAATTTTCAAGGCGACGGTTTTGGAGAAATTTGCTCAGTGTGTGACAGATTATGGTTCAAGAGCAATTTGAAAAGTCCTGCGGAGGTACATGCAGACGTTTTGAAGCAAATCGTGCCCGAAAAATCATTAAATGAAATCTTGCTATGTACAACTTGCATGACTTCAGTGAAAAAACAGAAAATTCTGACTTTGTCAACATATAATGGCTTTCAATTCCCGAAAGTACCGATCTTTTTGCCGCCTTTAGATTTAGTATCTGAGATACTTATTTCTCCAAGAATACCCTTTATGCAGATCCGAAGATTAAGACACGTTAATGGCCAATATGGTATATACGGACAAGTCATTAGTGTACCTGTTAGCGTCAATACAATGGTGAACCATCTTCCGCGAAGTGTAAATGACGATCACTGTATAAATGTTCATATAAAACGGAAAAAGATCCACAAAACAAGCTACTTGCACGGCATCGTCAATAAACGTACCATAAAACTTGGCTTCAGTATATGGTAACGACTCCGCTATACATAATGTATAACATTAAAATAGACAGCTCCTCTTTGATAGTAACGTCGTTTTACCTGTGAATACCCAAGATGAATACAGTGAACATATTCCTCTTGAGGAAAGTCTTACCGCCCAACAACATACACTAATGTGGAACGAAGATCAACACTTCCAAATTGCTCCGGGAGAAGAAAACCAGCCCGAGAGTCTGCTGTTCGATGAACATGCTGAGGAGCTTTCTTTCCCATCCATCTATTTAGGACAATTTCGACGGTTTAAAGAGGAAGCTAAAGTGACCCCATTTATGATTGCGACTAGTGAGTTGCGGAGGTCGGATAGACGAGCTGTAACGCCATATCACTTATTATACATGGCGATGAAAATAATGCGATTGAGAGTTCGCGATGCTCTCACGGTAGCATTCAAACACGTAGGCAAAAATACGACTATCACTCGGCAACAAATTGAAGATCAGGAATATGTTAACAACTGCATCGAAACAAATCTAGCATTTTTACGATCAATTCCAAATTCAACATGGTACTGGGCTAGCAGAAAAAAAGACCTTTTCGCTATGATCCGGCAATTGGGTAAACCAACGATCTTTCTTACTGTAAGCGCCAATGAAATCGGTTGGATTGATTTGTTAAGAGAGTTGTATAAACTGAAGCACAATGGTGTAGAGATTTCCAGTGAATTTGCAGAAAATTTGCACTACATAGAACGAACAACATTAGTCAATGAAGATGCAGTAACATGCGCCATATACTTTAATAAACTAGTTAATACATTACTCACTATTTTACAATCCAAAAAATTTAGTGTCTTTGGCAAGTATTATGTTGTTGAATATTTTAAAAGAATTGAGTTCCAGCATCGCGGTAGTCCGCACGCCCACGTTCTGCTGTGGTTAAATAATGCGCCACAGGATGCCATCGGTGAAAACAAACTAGATGCGATATCACTGATTGATGATCTTATTTCTGTTTCTTCAAAAGAATCCTCAGGTAATATTAAACTACAAACTCACAAGCATACGTTTACTTGTTACAAAAAAATAGTTGCGAATAGACCACAACAATGCCGCTTTGAGACTCCGTTTATGCCAAGTCGAGCTACCATAATTTTGTTACCGATGCGCAAAGAAGAACCAGGTTTTAATTGTTTTTTAAAAGAGTACACGAATATACGACTGAATCTAGAAAGTAATAATTATACAGACATCGACCATTTTTATATACCCCGAGTATTTCTGAAACGACATCCGCATGAAAAATGGCACAACCCGTTCAACCTATTTATATTTAATAAAGTGAAGTCTAATACGGACATACAATTTATTACAGAGGAATATTCTTGTGCAGCATACGTTGCTGAATATGTCAATAAGACAACCAGAGGAGTTAGTCATCTGCAACGGCAAATAATTGAAACTAGGATCGCCCGTGGTCGAAATTCGACCATCTGAAATTTCCTTCAACTCTCTCTTAATATACATAATCCCCGTTCACAACAAAACCAAGTAAGTGGCTCCCTCGTGACAAATGCAAATTTGGATTAAGTGATACCATACAAACAATCTTCACATTAGGGTGGTGCAGCAAAGTAGTACAAAGTGACCTCACATTGACCCCAAAATAGTCTTAAAGTGATCTCAAACTGACCAAAAGCGACCTCAAGGGATCCCAAAGTGGCCCCAAAATGGTTTCAAATTGGCACCAAAATGGTCTCAATCTGATCACATAGTGACCGAAATCTCAAATTCACCCCAAAATGGTCCTAAAGTGATTCCATAGTGACCTAAGCGACCCCAAAGTGAGCCCAAAGTGACCTCAAAGTGGCCCCAAAATGATCCCAAATTGGCCCCAAAATGTTCTCAAATTGGCTCCAAAATGGTCTTAAAGTGATCCCATAGTGACCTAAAGCGATCCCAAGGGATCCCAATTTGACCCCAAGTGTTCCCAAAGTGACCTCACTTGGAAAAACTTGGGATCAGTTTGGGGTCACTTTGGGACCACTTGGGGTCAGTTTGGGAACATGTGTGGTCACTTTGGAGTCACTTGTGGTCACTATGGGATCACTTTAAGACCATTTTGGGGTCACTTTGGGATCCCTTGGGGACGCTTTAGGTCACTATGGGATCACTTTAAAACCATTTTGAAGCCAATTTGAGACAATTTTGGGCCAAATTGGGGCCACTTTGAAGTGTCTTAGGGGACCATTCAAAACAGTCCCAAAATGACCCCAAAACCTATACATTATAAAATTATATTATTCGAATACAAAAAAAAGGCAATAATAAAATACTTGGCAAACTATTCGAATTTTTTGGAACAAATATTTTTATTCGTTTATTCGAATAACATTTATTCGAATATTATTCGAAACTATTCCCACTCCTAATTTGTACATGCAAACCATTTGCGTTTCATCTAGTAGTTCAATACAACTATTCGAATACTCGAATAAATAATTCGAATAAATATTATTCGAATTTTTCATTCGCGTCGAATAAACGAGTTGTTTGTTCGAATAATTTTTATACGAATAGTCCCACCCCTAGTTAGTATACCTATATGACTAGATCACTCACTAGATCACCGAGCTGTTTTGACCACATAATTCATTTGTCCGTCCATCTGTTTGTATGCAAACTAATGTCAATTTCTATATCGATAAAATTTGGTACACAGGTATATTTTAGTATTCTACTAACCAATATCGAAACCGGTAGGATCGGGTCGATAAAGAATATATCTCCCATAAAAGCGATTCTTCAGATAAGAGGACTTTCGCCATTTCTTCACCATTTTTGCAGATACAAAAATTTAGCTTGGTTTGATATATAATCATATATATATATATCACAGGGGGAAGGGGAAGACCACAGGTTTCATTTGGCCTTTGTAAAATGATAATAAAAGAAGCCAAAGAGCTGGTGTTTTCAAGTGAAATACGCATCTCTTTCATGAAAGGTATACCGCCTTCGGCACAGCCGAATACAATCCCATCGTTACTTGTTTTCCCTTTTTAATTCTCAAACGGATAAGACCGTCTCAAAGTCATCATGGAAATTATTTAAAAACACTTAATTTCTTCACACTCGGACCAGCAAGACCGTCTTAAGACGGTGCTCACTATAAAATTATTCATTCTGAAAATTTGATAGTAACAATACATCCCACCATTAATACCGGCTTGCCCATTTGAGGGTTAAATTTGGCTTGCCCTGGAAAAACGAATTAGGGTCTAGATAGACATCACTACAGAGGCCCTGCTTATAAAGCATTCATTAACTGGTTTGGGCCTGACTATTCTTTCCAGGGCGGGCAAATGATATTAAATGGGAACATCTAGCCTGGCCCTACACACATATAAAATAGCTATATTTTTAGCACAAACCTAAAAAACGTTCTACACCATGGGTCGGCAGATTTGTAAAAGCAGGTGTATAAGTGAGAACGCTTATACACGCGCTGTGATCGTCCGAACTCGAGCCAAGAAGTCGCAACTGATCGCTCCCGAGAATACAGAATACGTCAAAAGGCGCTTGAGAATGCAGTATCATCTGTTAGAGGTACCTCAACCCAAGCAGAATCTAAAACTGTAAAAAAATAAGCAATGGAATGAATGTCCTGCTTCCGACTCGAGCCAAGAAGTCGAACAAGACTATCAGCAATTTATCGTACAGGCTGACGTTCATCGACCAAACTTCGAAGTACTTTTTAGAACCCCATCGACCCGTAATATGCGTACGCAGCGCAGTTATTTGAATCGACCAAAACTCGTTTCAGAAAACGCAACAGATCAGCAAAGCATTATCGATGTTTCAAATAATGCGGCAAATCAAGATCCCATGATGGATACACTTTATTCGCATGTTGATGACATAGTAATGTTTGAAGAAATACGTCCTGATGAAATCGGTCAAGAAAATGAAAACAGAATCACACATTATGAAAATCTCATCGAACCACCGCCTGTTTTCAGATCTCCGAGCAGCATTGAGAATGATAACTTACTAATGGATAACGAAGCATCTGCCTTTAGATCCCCTTACCAAAACCCTCTAAGTGACATCGCTAACAGTGTAATTAATAATACTATGAATGGTAATCAACCCGAGGATTCGTGTTTGCCGTACACTGAGTACCACCGCCATGATAAATCCCATCGATATTTCAAAATAAATTTTCAAGACGACGGTTTTGGAGAAATTTGCTCAGTGTGTGACAGATTATGGTTCAAGAGCAATTTGAAAAGTCCTGCGGAGGTACATGCAGACGTTTTGAAGCAAGTCGTGCCCGAAAAATCATTAAATGAAATCTTGCTATGTACAACTTGCATGACTTCAGTGAAAAAACAGAAAATTACGACTTTGTCAACATATAATGGCTTTCAATTCCCGAAAGTACCGATTTTTTTGCCGCCTTTAGATTTAGTATCTGAGATACTTTTTTCTCCAAGAATACCCTTTATGCAGATCCGAAGATTAAGACACGTTAATGGCCAATATGGTATATACGGACAAGTCATTAATGTACCTGTTGGCGTCAATACAATGGTGAACCATCTTCCGCGAAGTGTAAATGACGATCACTGTATAAATGTTCATATAAAACCGAAAAAGATCCACAAAACAAGCTACTTGCACGGCATCGTCAATAAACGTACCATAAAAGCTTGGCTTCAGTATATGGTAACGACTCCGCTATACATAATGTATAACATTAAAATAGACAGCTCCTTCTTTGATAGTAACGTCGTTTTACCTGTGAATACCCAAGATGACTACAGTGAACATATTCCTCTTGAGGAAAGTCTTACATACACTAATGTGGAACGAAGATCAACACTTCCAAATTGTTCCGGGAGAAGAAAACCAGCCCGAGAGTCTGCTGTTCGATGAACATGCTGAGGAGCTTTCTTTCCCATCCATCTATTTAGGACAATTTCGACGGTTTAAAGAGGAAGCTAAAGTGACCCCATTTATGATTGCGACTAGTGAGTTGCGGAGGTCGGATAGACGAGCTGTAACGCCATATCACTTATTATACATGGCGATGAAAATAATGCGATTGAGAGTTCGCGATGCTCTCACGGTAGCATTCAAACACGTAGGCAAAAATACGACTATCACTCGGCAACAAATTGAAGATCAGGAATATGTTAACAACTGCATCGAAACAAATCTAGCATTTTTAAGATCAATTCCAAATTCAACATGGTACTGGGCTAGCAGAAAAAAGACCTTTTCGCTATGATCCGGCAATTGGGTAAACCAACGATCCTTTTTACTGTAAGCGCCAATGAAATCGGTTGGATTGATTTGTTAAGAGAGTTGTATAAACTGAAGCACAATGGTGTGGAGATTTCCAGTGAATTGGCAGAAAATTTGCACTACATAGAACGAACAACATTAGTCAATGAAGATGCAGTAACATGCGCCATATACTTTAATAAACTAGTTAATACATTACTCACTATTTTACAATCCAAAAAATTTAGTCCCTTTGGCAAGTATTATGTTGTTGAATATTTTAAAAGAATTGAGTTCCAGCATCGCGGTAGTCCGCACGCCCACGTTCTGCTGTGGTCAATAATGCGCCACAGGATGCCATCGGTGAAAACAAACTAGATGCGATATCACTGATTGATGATCTTATTTCTGTTTCTTCAAAAGAATCCTCGGGTAATATTAAACTACAAACTCACAAGCATACGTTTACTTGTTACAAAAAAATAGTTGCGAATAGCCCACAACAATGCCGCTTTGAGGCTCCGTTTATGCCAAGTCGAGCTACCATAATTTTGTTACCGATGCGCAAAGAAGAACCAGGTTTTAATTGTTTTTTAAAAGAGTACACGAATATACGACTGAATCTAGAAAGTAATAATTATACAGAGATCGACCATTTTTATAGGGAAAATAATATTTCGTCCGATGATCATTACCACTCTGTACTTCGAGCAGGAATAAGCAGAACCCGAGTATTTCTGAAACGACATCCCCATGAAAAATGGCACAACCCGTTCAACCCATTTATATTAAATAAAGTGAAGTCTAATACGGACATACAATTTATTACAGAGGAATATTCTTGTGCAGCATACGTTGCTGAATATTCACATCGAATTCACAACAAAACCAAGTAAGTGGCTCCCTCGTGACAAATGCAAATTTGGATTAAGTGATACCATACAAACAATCTTCACATTAGGGTGGTGCAGCAAAGTAGTACAAAGTGACCTCATATTGACCCCAAAATAGTTTTAAAGTGATCCCACACTGACCAAAAGCGACCTCAAGGGATCCCAAAGTGGCCCCAAAATGGTTTCAAATTGGCACCAAAATGGTCTCAATCTGATCACATAGTGACCTAAATCTCAAATTCACCCCAAAATGGTCCTAAAGTGATTCCATAGTGACCTAAGCGAACCCAAAGTGACCTCAAAGTGGCCCCAAAATGATCCCAAATTGGCCCCAAAATGTTCTCAAATTGGCTCCAAAATGGTCTTAAAGTGATCCCATAGTGACCTAAAGCGATCCCAAGGGATCCCAATTTGACCCCAAGTGTTCCCAAAGTGACCTCACTTGGAAAAACTTGGGATCAGTTTGGGGTCACTTTGGGACCACTTGGGGTCAGTTTGGGAACACGTGGGGTCACTATGGGATCACTTTAAGACCATTTTGGGGTCACTTTGGGATCCCTTGGGGACGCTTTAGGTCACTATGGGATCACTTTAAAACCATTTTGAAGCCAATTTGAGACAATTTTGGGCCAAATTGGGGCCACTTTGAGGTCTCTTAGGGGACCATTCAAAACAGTCCCAAAATGACCCCAAAACCTATACATTATAAAATTATATTATTCGAATACAAAAAAAAGGCAATATCGAATAAAATACTTGGCAAACTATTCGAATTTTTTGGAACAAATATTTTTATTCGTTTATTCGAATAACATTTATTCGAATATTATTCGAAATTATTCCCACTCCTAATTTGTACATGCAAACCATTTGCGTTTCATCTAGTAGTTCAATACAACTATTCGAATACTCGAATAAATAATTCGAATAAATATTATTGGAATTTTTTATTCGCGTCGAATAAACGAGTTGTTTGTTCGAATAATTTTTATACGAATAGTCCCACCCCTAGTTAGTATACCTATATGACTAGATCACCGAGCTGTGTTGACCACATAATTCATTTGTCCGTCCATCTGTTTGTATGCAAACTAATGTCAATTTCTATATCGATAAAATTTGGTACACATGTATATTTTCGTATTCTACTAACCAATATCGAAACCGGTAGGATCGGGTCGATAAAGAATATATCTCCCATAAAAGCGATTCTTCAGATAAGAGGACATTCGCCATTTCTTCACCATTTTTGCAGATACAAAAATTTAGCTTGGTTTGATATATAATCATATATATATATATCACAGGGGGAAGGGGAAGACCACAGGTTTCATTTGGCCTTTGTAAAATGATAATAAAAGAAGCCAAAGAGCTGGTGTTTTCAAGTGAAATACGCATCTCTTTCATGAAAGGTATACCGCCTTCGGCACAGCCGAATACAATCCCATCGTTACTTGTTTTCCCTTTTTAACTCTCAAACGGATAAGACCGTCTCAATGTCATCATGGAAATTATTTAAAAACACTTAATTTCTTCACACTCGGACCAGCAAGACCGTCTTAAGACGGTGCTCACTATAAAATTATTCATTCTGAAAATTTGATAGTAACAATACATCCCACCATTAATACCGGCTTGCCCATTTGAGGGTTAAATTTGGCTTGCCCTGGAAAAACTAATTAGGGTCTAGATAGCCATCACTACAGAGGCCCTGCTTATAAAGCATTCATTAACTGGTTTGGGCCTGACTATTCTTTCCAGGGCGGGCAAATGATATTAAATGGGAAAAATCTAGCCTGGCCCTACATACATATAAAATAGCTATATTTTTAGCACAAACCTAAAAAACGTTCTACACCATGGGTCGGCAGATTTGTAAAAGCAGGTGTATAAGTGAGAACGCTTATACACGCGCTGTGATCGTCCGAACTATGTTTTTAACATTCGCTGACCAAACAAGCGACACCCCCTCGCGATGTGGTTTCGCCCCTTACCCAGCGACGACTAAATCATTTGGTAAACAAAGAGCGCAACGTGTATGTGTGATGAATCCAACTTGTTTGACTGATCTTAAGATCTATGGGGCGCCGATGCTTGTTCTACACATATTTTGAAATGCCAAAAAAAGTCAACCAACAATCCCGAGAAGCGGAAAAAAATGTTTAAATAGGTCGAAAAATAACAAAAACCGCAACAGAGCGCTCCCGCGAACGCAGAACACGGCAAAAGGCGCTTAAGAATGCAGCATTATCTGAATATTCAGCATATGTTAGAGGTACCTCCAACCTAGCAACATCTTCCGGCTCGAGCCAGGATATCGAAGAACATCAGCAATATATCGTACAGGCTGATGTCCATCAACCAAACTTCGCGGTAGCAAAAACCGCAACTGATCGCTCCCGAGAATACAGAATACGTCAAAAGGCGCTTGAGAATGCAGTATCATCTGTTAGAGGTACCTCAACCCAAGCAGCATCTAAAACTGTAAAAAATAAGCAATGGAATGAGTGTCCTGCTTCCGACTCGAGCCAAGAAGACGAAGAAGAACATCAGCAATATATCGTACAGGCTGATGGCCATCAACCAAACTTCGCGGTAGCAAAACCCGCAACTGATCGCTCCCGAGAATACAGAATACGTCAAAAGGCGCTTGAGAATGCAGTATCATCTGTTAGAGGTACCTCAACCCAAGCAGCATCTAAAACTGTAAAAAATAAGCAATGGAATGAGTGTCCTGCTTCCGACTCGAGCCAAGAAGTCGAACAAGACTATCAGCAATTTATCGTACAGGCTGACGTTCATCAACCAAACTTCGAAGTACTTTTTAGAACCCCATCGACCCGTAATATGCGTACGCAGCGCAGTTATTCGAATCGACCAAAAATCGTTTCAGAAAACGCAACAGATCAGCAAAGCATTATCGATGTTTCAAATAATGCGGCAAATCAAGATCCCATGATGGATACACTTTATTCGCATGTTGGTGACATAGCAATGTTTGAAGAAATACGTCCTGATGAAATCGGTCAAGAAAATGAAAACAGAATCACACATTATGAAAATCTCATCGAACCACCGCCTGTTTTCAGATCTCCGAGCAGCATTGAGAATGATAACTTACTAATGGATAACGAAGCATCTGCCTTTAGATCCCCTTACCAAAACCCTCTAAGTGACATCGCTAACAGTGTAATTAATAATACTATGAATGGTAATCAACCCGAGGATTCGTGTTTGCCGTACACTGAGTACCACCGCCATGATAAATCCCATCGATATTTCAAAATAAATTTTCAAGACGACGGTTTTGGAGAAATTTGCTCAGTGTGTGACAGATTATGGTTCAAGAGCAATTTGAAAAGTCCTGCGGAGGTACATGCAGACGTTTTGAAGCAAATCGTGCCCGAAAAATCATTAAATGAAATCTTGCTATGTACAACTTGCATGACTTCAGTGAAAAAACAGAAAATTACGACTTTGTCAACATATAATGGCTTTCAATTCCCGAAAGTACCGATCTTTTTGCCGCCTTTAGATTTAGTATCTGAGATACTTTTTTCTCCAAGAATACCCTTTATGCAGATCCGAAGATTAAGACACGTTAATGGCCAATATGGTATATACGGACAAGTCATTAATGTACCTGTTGGCGTCAATACAATGGTGAACCATCTTCCGCGAAGTGTAAATGACGATCACTGTATAAATGTTCATATAAAACCGAAAAAGATCCACAAAACAAGCTACTTGCACGGCATCGTCAATAAACGTACCATAAAAGCTTGGCTTCAGTATATGGTAACGACTCCGCTATACATAATGTATAACATTAAAATAGACAGCTCCTTCTTTGATAGTAACGTCGTTTTACCTGTGAATACCCAAGATGACTACAGTGAACATATTCCTCTTGAGGAAAGTCTTACATACACTAATGTGGAACGAAGATCAACACTTCCAAATTGTTCCGGGAGAAGAAAACCAGCCCGAGAGTCTGCTGTTCGATGAACATGCTGAGGAGCTTTCTTTCCCATCCATCTATTTAGGACAATTTCGACGGTTTAAAGAGGAAGCTAAAGTGACCCCATTTATGATTGCGACTAGTGAGTTGCGGAGGTCGGATAGACGAGCTGTAACGCCATATCACTTATTATACATGGCGATGAAAATAATGCGATTGAGAGTTCGCGATGCTCTCACGGTAGCATTCAAACACGTAGGCAAAAATACGACTATCACTCGGCAACAAATTGAAGATCAGGAATATGTTAACAACTGCATCGAAACAAATCTAGCATTTTTAAGATCAATTCCAAATTCAACATGGTACTGGGCTAGCAGAAAAAAGACCTTTTCGCTATGATCCGGCAATTGGGTAAACCAACGATCCTTTTTACTGTAAGCGCCAATGAAATCGGTTGGATTGATTTGTTAAGAGAGTTGTATAAACTGAAGCACAATGGTGTGGAGATTTCCAGTGAATTGGCAGAAAATTTGCACTACATAGAACGAACAACATTAGTCAATGAAGATGCAGTAACATGCGCCATATACTTTAATAAACTAGTTAATACATTACTCACTATTTTATAATCCAAAAAATTTAGTCCCTTTGGCAAGTATTATGTTGTTGAATATTTTAAAAGAATTGAGTTCCAGCATCGCGGTAGTCCGCACGCCCACGTTCTGCTGTGGTCAATAATGCGCCACAGGATGCCATCGGTGAAAACAAACTAGATGCGATATCACTGATTGATGATCTTATTTCTGTTTCTTCAAAAGAATCCTCGGGTAATATTAAACTACAAACTCACAAGCATACGTTTACTTGTTACAAAAAAATAGTTGCGAATAGCCCACAACAATGCCGCTTTGAGGCTCCGTTTATGCCAAGTCGAGCTACCATAATTTTGTTACCGATGCGCAAAGAAGAACCAGGTTTTAATTGTTTTTTAAAAGAGTACACGAATATACGACTGAATCTAGAAAGTAATAATTATACAGAGATCGACCATTTTTATAGGGAAAATAATATTTCGTCCGATGATCATTACCACTCTGTACTTCGAGCAGGAATAAGCAGAACCCGAGTATTTCTGAAACGACATCCCCATGAAAAATGGCACAACCCGTTCAACCCATTTATATTAAATAAAGTGAAGTCTAATACGGACATACAATTTATTACAGAGGAATATTCTTGTGCAGCATACGTTGCTGAATATTCACATCGAATTCACAACAAAACCAAGTAAGTGGCTCCCTCGTGACAAATGCAAATTTGGATTAAGTGATACCATACAAACAATCTTCACATTAGGGTGGTGCAGCAAAGTAGTACAAAGTGACCTCATATTGACCCCAAAATAGTTTTAAAGTGATCCCACACTGACCAAAAGCGACCTCAAGGGATCCCAAAGTGGCCCCAAAATGGTTTCAAATTGGCACCAAAATGGTCTCAATCTGATCACATAGTGACCTAAATCTCAAATTCACCCCAAAATGGTCCTAAAGTGATTCCATAGTGACCTAAGCGAACCCAAAGTGACCTCAAAGTGGCCCCAAAATGATCCCAAATTGGCCCCAAAATGTTCTCAAATTGACTCCAAAATGGTCTTAAAGTGATCCCATAGTGACCTAAAGCGATCCCAAGGGATCCCAATTTGACCCCAAGTGTTCCCAAAGTGACCTCACTTGGAAAAACTTGGGATCAGTTTGGGGTCACTTTGGGACCACTTGGGGTCAGTTTGGGAACACGTGGGGTTACTATGGGATCACTTTAAGACCATTTTGGGGTCACTTTGGGATCCCTTGGGGACGCTTTAGGTCACTATGGGATCACTTTAAAACCATTTTGAAGCCAATTTGAGACAATTTTGGGCCAAATTGGGGCCACTTTGAGGTCTCTTAGGGGACCATTCAAAACAGTCCCAAAATGACCCCAAAACCTATACATTATAAAATTATATTATTCGAATACAAAAAAAAGGCAATATCGAATAAAATACTTGGCAAACTATTCGAATTTTTTGGAACAAATATTTTTATTCGTTTATTCGAATAACATTTATTCGAATATTATTCGAAATTATTCCCACTCCTAATTTGTACATGCAAACCATTTGCGTTTCATCTAGTAGTTCAATACAACTATTCGAATACTCGAATAAATAATTCGAATAAATATTATTGGAATTTTTTATTCGCGTCGAATAAACGAGTTGTTTGTTCGAATAATTTTTATACGAATAGTCCCACCCCTAGTTAGTATACCTATATGACTAGATCACCGAGCTGTGTTGACCACATAATTCATTTGTCCGTCCATCTGTTTGTATGCAAACTAATGTCAATTTCTATATCGATAAAATTTGGTACACATGTATATTTTCGTATTCTACTAACCAATATCGAAACCGGTAGGATCGGGTCGATAAAGAATATATCTCCCATAAAAGCGATTCTTCAGATAAGAGGACATTCGCCATTTTTTCACCATTTTTGCAGATACAAAAATTTAGCTTGGTTTGATATATAATCATATATATATATATCACAGGGGGAAGGGGAAGACCACAGGTTTCATTTGGCCTTTGTAAAATGATACTAAAAGAAGCCAAAGAGCTGGTGTTTTCAAGTGAAATACGCATCTCTTTCATGAAAGGTATACCGCCTTCGGCACAGCCGAATACAATCCCATCGTTACTTGTTTTCCCTTTTTAACTCTCAAACGGATAAGACCGTCTCAATGTCATCATGGAAATTATTTAAAAACACTTAATTTCTTCACACTCGGACCAGCAAGACCGTCTTAAGACGGTGCTCACTATAAAATTATTCATTCTGAAAATTTGATAGTAACAATACATCCCACCATTAATACCGGCTTGCCCATTTGAGGGTTAAATTTGGCTTGCCCTGGAAAAACTAATTAGGGTCTAGATAGACATCACTACAGAGGCCCTGCTTATAAAGCATTCATTAACTGGTTTGGGCCTGACTATTCTTTCCAGGGCGGGCAAATGATATTAAATGGGAAAAATCTAGCCTGGCCCTACATACATATAAAATAGCTATATTTTTAGCACAAACCTAAAAAACGTTCTACACCATGGGTCGGCAGATTTGTAAAAGCAGGTGTATAAGTGAGAACGCTTATACACGCGCTGTGATCGTCCGAACTATGTTTTTAACATTCGCTGACCAAACAAGCGACACCCCCTCGCGATGTGGTTTCGCCCCTTACCCAGCGACGACTAAATCATTTGGTAAACAAAGAGCGCAACGTGTATGTGTGATGAATCCAACTTGTTTGACTGATCTTAAGATCTATGGGGCGCCGATGCTTGTTCTACACATATTTTGAAATGCCAAAAAAAGTCAACCAACAATCCCGAGAAGCGGAAAAAAATGTTTAAATAGGTCGAAAAATAACAAAAACCGCAACAGAGCGCTCCCGCGAACGCAGAACACGGCAAAAGGCGCTTAAGAATGCAGCATTATCTGAATATTCAGCATATGTTAGAGGTACCTCCAACCTAGCAACATCTTCCGGCTCGAGCCAGGATATCGAAGAACATCAGCAATATATCGTACAGGCTGATGTCCATCAACCAAACTTCGCGGTAGCAAAAACCGCAACTGATCGCTCCCGAGAATACAGAATACGTCAAAAGGCGCTTGAGAATGCAGTATCATCTGTTAGAGGTACCTCAACCCAAGCAGCATCTAAAACTGTAAAAAATAAGCAATGGAATGAGTGTCCTGCTTCCGACTCGAGCCAAGAAGACGAAGAAGAACATCAGCAATATATCGTACAGGCTGATGGCCATCAACCAAACTTCGCGGTAGCAAAACCCGCAACTGATCGCTCCCGAGAATACAGAATACGTCAAAAGGCGCTTGAGAATGCAGTATCATCTGTTAGAGGTACCTCAACCCAAGCAGCATCTAAAACTGTAAAAAATAAGCAATGGAATGAGTGTCCTGCTTCCGACTCGAGCCAAGAAGTCGAACAAGACTATCAGCAATTTATCGTACAGGCTGACGTTCATCAACCAAACTTCGAAGTACTTTTTAGAACCCCATCGACCCGTAATATGCGTACGCAGCGCAGTTATTCGAATCGACCAAAAATCGTTTCAGAAAACGCAACAGATCAGCAAAGCATTATCGATGTTTCAAATAATGCGGCAAATCAAGATCCCATGATGGATACACTTTATTCGCATGTTGGTGACATAGCAATGTATGAAGAAATACGTCCTGATGAAATCGGTCAAGAAAATGAAAACAGAATCACACATTATGAAAATCTCATCGAACCACCGCCTGTTTTCAGATCTCCGAGCAGCATTGAGAATGATAACTTACTAATGGATAACGAAGCATCTGCCTTTAGATCCCCTTACCAAAACCCTCTAAGTGACATCGCTAACAGTGTAATTAATAATACTATGAATGGTAATCAACCCGAGGATTCGTGTTTGCCGTACACTGAGTACCACCGCCATGATAAATCCCATCGATATTTCAAAATAAATTTTCAAGACGACGGTTTTGGAGAAATTTGCTCAGTGTGTGACAGATTATGGTTCAAGAGCAATTTGAAAAGTCCTGCGGAGGTACATGCAGACGTTTTGAAGCAAATCGTGCCCGAAAAATCATTAAATGAAATCTTGCTATGTACAACTTGCATGACTTCAGTGAAAAAACAGAAAATTACGACTTTGTCAACATATAATGGCTTTCAATTCCCGAAAGTACCGATCTTTTTGCCGCCTTTAGATTTAGTATCTGAGATACTTATTTCCCCAAGAATACCCTTTATGCAGATCCGAAGATTAAGACACGTTAATGGCCAATATGGTATATACGGACAAGTCATTAATGTACCTGTTAGCGTCAATACAATGGTGAACCATCTTCCGCGAAGTGTAAATGACGATCACTGTATAAATGTTCATATAAAACGGAAAAAGATCCACAAAACAAGCTACTTGCACGGCATCGTCAATAAACGTACCATAAAAGCTTGGCTTCAGTATATGGTAACGACTCCGCTATACATAATGTATAACATTAAAATAGACAGCTCCTTCTTTGATAGTAACGTCGTTTTACCTGTGAATACCCAAGATGAATACAGTGAACATATTCCTCTTGAGGAAAGTCTTACCGCCCAACAACATACACTAATGTGGAACGAAGATCAACACTTCCAAATTGATCCGGGAGAAGAAAACCAGCCCGAGAGTCTGCTGTTCGATGAACATGCTGAGGAGCTTTCTTTCCCATCCATCTATTTAAGACAATTTCGACGGTTTAAAGAGGAAGCTAAAGTGACCCCATTTATGATTGCGACTAGTGAGTTGCGGAGGTCGGATAGACGAGCTGTAACGCCATATCACTTATTATACATGGCGATGAAAATAATGCGAGTGAGAGTTCGCGATGCTCTCACGGTAGCATTCAAACAAGTAGGCAAAAATACGACTATCACTCGGCAACAAATTGAAGATCAGGAATATGTTAACAACTGCATCGAAGCAAATCTAGCATTTTTACGATCAATTCCAAATTCAAGATGGTACTGGGCTAGCAGAAAAAAAGACCTTTTCGCTATGATCCGGCAATTGGGTAAACCAACGATCTTTCTTACTGTAAGCGCCAATGAAATCGGTTGGATTGATTTGTTAAGAGACGTGTATAAACTGAAGCACAATGGTGTGGAGATTTCCAGTGAATTGGCAGAAAATTTGCACTACATAGAACGAACAACATTAGTCAATGAAGATGCAGTAACATGCGCCATATACTTTAATAAACTAGTTAATACATTACTCACTATTTTACAATCCAAAAAATTTAGTCCGTTTGGCAAGTATTATGTTGTTGAATATTTTAAAAGAATTGAGTTCCAGCATCGCGGTAGTCCGCACGCCCACGTTCTGCTGTGGTTAAATAATGCGCCACCGGATGCCATCGGTGAAAACAAACTAGATGCGATATCACTGATTGATGATCTTATTTCTGTTTCTTCAAAAGAATCCTCGGGTAATATTAAACTACAAACTCACAAGCATACGTTTACTTGTTACAAAAAAATAGTTGCGAATAGACCACAACAATGCCGCTTTGAGGCATTTTCTCCTTAGAAAATATACTTTTCCAATATTTTATTGCTCTAAAAATTGCATACGTGAAAAAAAAATAAAAATAAATAGAAAAAGCTTAACATATCAAATTATCAAAGTTGAAAAAGTATTTTCATACAAAAAAGTGGAGCTACTCATGTAAAACGGTACTTTAGTAAAAGTTCGTGTGGTATTTCCCTCCAAAAAAGAACAAATACTTTTCCAATATTTATCCCCCTAAAAACTTCTTGAGTGAATTAAACTTTTAAAAAATCGAGAAAAGCTTAGAACATCAAATAATCTAAAGTAAAATTGTGTTTTTCGTAAAAAAAGGTAGAAGCTTTGACAGGGTAGCTGGTTGAAAATCAGCTGACGAAAATTTTATTTAAGAATTAAGAATTAAATATGGGTGATGAGCGAAACCTAATTATTCATGCACATAGCGTAGCAAACGGGGCAGTGTTTTTTTTCGTTTTATCGTGTTTTTTTCGGTTCATGTAGAACGGGTATATTCTATCACACTTTTACAGTGTTGTGTGCAAGGCTGTAAACATGTTCAACGAAATCAGCATTAGTGTCATGTAAAATTGTTCTTTAGTTAAAGTCCGTACGTTATTAAAATTTCGATCTTAACATTGTGAAATTTTCTTACAAAATTATATTGTTAAACAAATAAACTTTACCAATGGCAAAAAGTTAAATATATAAAGCCAGAAGTGATGCTGGATTTCTTAGCTTACAAATGGTGTTTAGATGCCGAAGGTGATATGATTTGGTACATTTTGTTGTTTTTTTTGCACAAAAATAAAAGCAAGTGGCAGCTGCTGGATCATTGCATAGATATGCACGTGTGTGTGTAAGGGAATGAGCGGATGGATGTGGCTTTGGGAGTTTTATAAGAGTGCTGAATAAAGATGTATAGTGCGGGTATAACAGAATGTGGGGATAACAAAATAGCTGGAGAGTTTGGAGACCTCTTTTTTGTTTAATAATAAATAAACTAAGAATAATTTTCAAAGTTTTTTTTGGTGAGACAGCAGATTAGTCCATTCTAAGTTTCCAATATAACTTTTATAGGGATCTATAAATAAATACTATACTAAATTGGGTTACGAAAGTTTGTATGCGGAGAGTGTTAGCGTATTAATATATAGATACTGTAATTTTTCCTAAGGTGATGAAAACATGCACCAACTGAAATTATAATGTTTCGGCTTGTAGTAATGCTACAGATTTTTTTTAACAACATTTGAAAGCTAATAACTCCCGCTTTACATTCCTGTGTATGAATTTTTATATTTTTCTCTTAGCAAATTTTTTTAAAGCTATTTTTTGAAAATTACAATTCTGATGTTGGATCAAAATTTTTAATTCTATATAACTAACTTCACTTTTTTGTATGAAAAATAAATTTTCTGCTTAGAAGATATACTTTTCCAATATTTTATTTCTCTAAAAATTTGATAACTAAAAAAAATATTTAAAAATCGAAAAAGCTTAGCACATTTAATTATCAAAGTAACAAATTAGGTTTCATACAAAAAAATGGAGTTACTTATGTAAACAGGTGCATTAGTAAAAGTTCGTATGGTATTTCCCTGCAAAAAATACGATTAGTCCGGGATCAATCCAGAGGAAAAGTAGACTACTACTTTTTTAGTCTCTTTTAGATGGAATAATTTGGTCGCATTTGTTCAAGCATGTCCTATGAAGAGACTAATTATACCCTTTTTTCCAGAATGGGTATAAATGTTTACTACTTGCAGGACACCTATATTCGATTCTCGGTGGAAAAAACTGTTTCTTTTTTTTAATTTTTCGTTTTTATTTTATTTTTTAAGCAATTTATTTCCACCTTACGAGCTCAAGGCCACATATAATCAAAAGAAGTTTTTAATTTTTCTTTTTAATTTATATTTATTTGTCGATATTTCGATTTCAATTTGAAATCATCATCAGGACTGAAAAAAAAATTTTTAAACACACGTATCAAAAACATATATAACAATATATAAACATTCAAAACAACTTACACAATTGGCTATGCCTGGTCGACTGATTAAAAAAGTTATTATACAGAACAAACAAAGTTAAACAGAAGTAAACAAATTAAAAAACCGTATTATAAACAAAATGTTTATACAAACAACAATATATAAAAATGAAAATGAAAAAGAAGAGTTAAAGACGAGGATTTCCGGACATAAAACAAATATTAAAAACCGCAACAATTTAAGTGAAAACAAAACAGCCCTAACACAACACTGTAGGGATACGGGGCACTCTCCAGATTTGGAAAATGTATCAATATTACAACAAGAAAAACACTACAATAAACGATACATTCTGGAGATGTTACATATAATCAATACACCCAGCGACAAACGTATGAATTTCAAAATGGATACCGAGAAATGTGCCCAAGCCTATAGGCATTTATTAGCGAGGAATAACCAACAATAGCTATCAACAACAATATATGCATTACAAGTGTACCAATACCTATGCCATTTTAACTACCAGATTGTCCCAAAACTGTACAATTGCAGCATCTTTTCCATCCCTATGTGGCCCTCAATGTCTCAACTGTGTTACCCACACGCGCACATTTAGTACAACAACCCACCTACAGCTCAGATGAGTGAGCGCCTCTCATTGTTCTTCTTTTTCATTTTCATTTTTATATATTGTTGTTTGTATGAACATTTTGTTTATAATTACGGTTTTTTAATTTGTTTACTTCTGTTTAACACTGTTTGTTCTGTATAATAACTTTTTTAATCAGTCGACCAGGCATAGCCAACTGTGTAAGTTGTTTTGAATGTTTATATATTGTAATATATGTTTTTGATACGTGTGTTTAAAATTTTTTTTTCAGTCCTGATGATGATTTCAAATGAAATCGAAATATCGACAAATAAATATAAATTAAAAAGAAAAATTAAAAACTTCTTTTGATTATATGTGGCCTTGAGCTCGTAAGTAGGAAATGAATTTAATTTGAAGGCCGTAAAAACAATTTTTTAGGCAAGGAAAATTAAAAAAAAATCAGAGTTCTGTCCATTATACTTATACTTGCCAGCGTCTAATTACAGCTTTGCTTTAAATTAGACGATTGGGGATGTTTTTCTGGGCAATCTTCAACTGTATGAAAAATATATTTTCTGCTTAGAAAATATACTTTTCCAATATTTAACCCCTTAATAATTTCATAAGTGGATTAAACTTAAAAAAAATCGAGAAAAGCTTAGAACATCAAATAATCAAAGTAATAAGTATAGTTTAAAAAAACTAAAACCCACGCTTTTAGAGTGTAATGAACTAAAAAGTTGAAAATAATTTTAAAACCCCTACACAGTAGTCTTGTGGAAAAAGCGTGGTCCGCTTTGTTCCATAATCTTCGTTTTTTATTTAATTTATGTTAACCTTTTCAGTGCTATATTCTTTAAAAGCGCGTGTTTTCGCTTTTTAACCTATATTTATTTTTTACTTTTTAGTTAAATGTGTTATGAAGTAATCGATAAATATATCGAAGTATACCGCAGTGCAAACGAAACCTCTGGGCCTCCACTTTCGTTTGATACCCACATTGTAGGCAATTTTCAATATTATTGTACAATCTTATTTTGACCGATAACTCAGTTATCGATAAATATGAATGTACATATGTACAAGTAAAGCTAATGAAAGCGTAGTAAAAAAACTAGCATTACGTGGGAAAAGCGTCTTGCGCTCGATATACCAAAATTATGGCACAAAGCGGGCCACGCTTTTTCCACAAGACTACTGTGTAGGGGTTTTAAAATTATTTTCAACTTTTTAGATCATTACACTCTAAAAGCGTGGGTTTTAGTTTTTTAAACTATATTTATTTTTTACTTTTTAGTCAAATGTCCTATGAAATTATCGAAATGCAAATGATACCTGCGGCCTTCCCCTTTCGTTTGATACTCATATTGTAGGGAATTTTAAGTTATTTGGGCCTCACATTTTGACGAAAACTCAGTTATCGATAAATTTATCAAAATATATCGATGTCCAAATGAAACTTGGGACCTTCCCCTTTCGTTTGGTACCCATATTGTAGGGAAATTTTAAGGTTTTTGGGCAATCATATTTTAACCGATAACTCAGTTATCGATAAATTTATCGAAATATATCGAAGTCCAAATGAAACCTGGGGTCTTCCCCTTTCGTTTGGTACCCATATTGTAAGGAATTTTTTAGCTTTTGGGCAATCATATATTGACCGATAACTCAGTTATCGATAAATTTATCGAAATATATCGAAGTCCAAATGAACCCTGGGGCCTTCCCCTTTCGTTTGATACCCATATTGTAGGGAAATTTTAAGGTTTTCGGGCAACCACATTTTGACCGATAACTCAGTTATCGATAAATTTATCGAAATATATCGAAGTCCAAATGAAACCTGGGGTCTTCCCCTTTCGTTTGATACCCATATTGTAGGGAAATTTTAAGCTTTTCGGGCAACCACATTTTGACCGATAACTCAGTTATCGATAAATTTATCGAAATATATCGAAGTCCAAATGAACCCTGGGGCCTTCCCCTTTCGTTTGATAGCCATATTGTAGGGAAATTTTAAGGTTTTCGGGCAACCACATTTTGACCGATAACTCAGTTATCGATAAATATATCGAAATATATCGAAGTCCAAATGAAACCTGGGGTCTTCCCCTTTCGTTTGATACCCATATTGTAAGGAATTTTTTAGGTTTTTGGGCAATCATATATTGACCGATAACTCAGTTATCGATAAATTTATCGAAATATATCGAAGTCCAAATGAAACCTGGGGTCTTCCCCTTTAGTTTGATACCCATATTGTAGGGAAATTTTAAGGTTTTCGGGCAACCACATTTTGACCGATAACTCAGTTATCGATAAATTTATCGAAATATATCGAGGTCCAAATGAAACCTTGGGTCTTCCCCTTTCGTTTGATACCCATATTGTAAGGAATTTTTTAGGTTTTTGGGCAATCATATTTTGACCGATAACTCAGTTATCGATAAATTTATCGAAATATATCGAGGTCCAAATGAAACCTGGGGTCTTCCCCTTTCGTTTGATACCCATATTTTAAGGAATTTTTTTAGGTTTTTGGGCAATCATATATTGACCGATAACTCAGTTATCGATAAATTTATCGAAATATATCGAGGTCCAAATGAAACCCGGGGTCTTCCCCTTTCGTTTGATACCCATATTGTAAGGAAGTTTTTAGGTTTTTGGGCAATCATTTATTGACCGATAACTCAGTTAAGCTTTCGGCAGAATCAGTCCGTCACGTACGTGCCGTAAAAGGAAGAAACTGACAGCAGAGTAGGATGTGTGTATTTTGCTTGTAAAACGCTACATTGACAAAGTATCAGTCAACGGATCCGGTATCCTTCGCCAATTTTCTACTTTGACGGAACGTCAAAATCAATTTTACCGCCAATTTGACAACGGGATTGTGAAAATTGTGACTATAACAAGTATTACTTGAATATTTTCCATGTTTTTAACCGAAATTTTGCTTTTGTTGTTATGTTTTTTTTTTAATAATTTTCGTTTTGCGCCAATTACTTTGTTGACATATCTGTGTACTTCAACATGACGTACGTCAATCGCTATGTGCCATCCCTGTACGGCACGTACGTTTTGTCACGACGTACGTCACGTACGTGACGTATTGACGGACTGATTCTGCCGAAAGCTTTATCGATAAATTTATCGAAATATGTCGAAGTCCAAATGAAACCTGGGGTCTTCCCCTTTCGTTTGATACCCATATTGTAGGGAAATTTTACGGTTTTCGGGCAACCAAATTTTGACCGATAACTCAGTTATCGATAAATTTATCGAAATATATCGAGGTCCAAATGAAACCTGGGGTCTTCCCCTTTCGTTTGATACCCATATTGTAAGGAATTTTTTTAGGTTTTTGGGCAATCATATATTGACCGATAACTCAGTTATCGATAAATTTATCGAAATATATCGAGGTCCAAATGAAACCTGGGGTCTTCCCCTTTCGTTTGATACCCATATTGTAAGGAATTTTTTTAGGTTTTTGGGCAATCATATATTGACCGATCACTCAGTTATCGATAAATTTATCGAAATATATCGAGGTCCAAATGAAACCTGGGGTCTTCCCCTTTCGTTTGATACCCATATTGTAAGGAATTTTTTTAGGTTTTTGGGCAATCATATATTGACCGATAACTCAGTTATCGATAAATTTATCGAAATATATCGAGGTCCAAATGAAACCCGGGGTCTTCCCCTTTCGTTTGATACCCATATTGTAAGGAATTTTTTAGGTTTTTGGGCAATCATATATTGACCGATAACTCAGTTATCGATAAATTTATCGAAATATGTCGAAGTCCAAATGAAACCTGGGGTCTTCCCCTTTCGTTTGATACCCATATTGTAGGGAAATTTTAAGGTTTTCGGGCAACCAAATTTTGACCGATAACTCAGTTATCGATAAATTTATCGAAATATATCGAGGTCCAAATGAAACCTGGGGTCTTCCCCTTTCGTTTGATACCCATATTGTAAGGAATTTTTTAGGTTTTTGGGCAATCATATTTTGACCGATAACTCAGTTATCGATAAATTTATCGAAATATATCGAGGTCCAAATGAAACCTGGGGTCTTCCCCTTTCGTTTGATACCCATATTGTATGGAACTTTTTTTGGTTTTTGGGCATTCATATATTGACCGATAACTGAGTTATCGATAAATTTATCGAAATATATCGAGGTCCAAATGAAACCTGGGGTCTTCCCCTTTCGTTTGATACCCATATTGTAAGGAATTTTTTTAGGTTTTTGGGCAATCATATATTGACCGATAACTCAGTTATCGATAAATTTATCGAAATATATCGAGGTCCAAATGAAACCTGGGGTCTTCCCCTTTCGTTTGATACCCATATTGTAAGGAATTTTTTTAGGTTTTTGGGCAATCATATATTGACCGATAACTCAGTTATCGATAAATTTATCGAAATATATCGAGGTCCAAATGAAACCCGGGGTCTTCCCCTTTCGTTTGATACCCATATTGTAGGGACATTTTACGGCTTTTGGGCCACTGGGGCTTAGACCGAACGAGAGTTTACATACATACAAACAGACAAACATACAAGTGAACCTAATAAAAGCGTGGTAAAAATGGGTATTTGTTTCCTTTAGGTGTCAACTGCTAATAAATTAGCTAAAATTATGGGAGATAGCTCAAAAGACGGGGTTTGGCGTCAGGATCACGAATCCGGAAGCGCTTTTTAATATTTTGCTTCTATGAAGAGATATTTGCAATTAAAGTGGCAAGTTTTCATGTGGTTGTTGTAATTTTATTAGGCTGTACCTAAAAACGTGCGAAAAAATGCGTACCGTGGGTCATTTTCCGATTTTTTGACCATAACTTTCCATAGAAACAAAAAATTGAAAAAGCGCTTCCGGACTCGTGATCCTGAGGCCAAAACCTGTCTTTTGAGCTATCACCCATAATATTACCTAATTTATTAGCGGTTGACCCCTAAAGGAAACAAACACCCAAAAATGTGTTGTTCGTAAAAAAAAAGTGAAGTTATAGTGATTTCGTTTCATCAAAAAATGCGCATTTTTTACACTCTTCCATTTTCCGTTTTCGTTTGCAAAATGAAGGTAAAACGTCAAACAGAATATGTTTTCATTTCCTAAAAAACTCACACTTTTTACCCTCTGAAGCTTTGACAGGGTAGTTGGTTGCACTGAAAATCAGCTGACGAAAATTTTATTTGACAGATAAATTTGGTGAAAAAAATTGTATTTTGCAGTAACAATTGAATATGGTTGATAAGCGAAACCTAATTATTCATGCACATAGCATAGCAAACGGGCAATGTTTTTTTTCGTTTTATCGATATAGCAGTTTCATGAAGAACGGGTACACTTTTATCACACTTTTGAAGTATTCTGTGCAAGGGTCAGTTAAAATTAGAAATTAGTTAAAGTCCATACGATATTTAAATTTCGATCTTAACATTGTGGAATTTTCTTACAAAATCATATCGTTAAAAAAATAAACTTTACCAATAGGCAAAAAGTTAAATATATAAAGCCAGAAGTGAAGCTGGATTTCTTAGCTAACAAATGGTGTTTAGATGCCGAAGATGATATGATTTGGTACATTTTGTTGTTTTTTTTTTTGGCAGCTGCTGGATCATTGTATAGATATGTACGTGTGTGTGTAAGGGAATGAGCGGATGGTTGTGTCTTTGGGAGTTTTATAAGAGTGCTGAATAGTGATCTACAGTTCGGGTATAACAGAATGTGGAGATAACAAAATAGCTGGAGAGTTTGGAGACCTCTTTTTTGTTTAATAACAAATAAACAAAAAATAATTTTCAAAATTTTTTTTGGTGAGACACCAGATTAGTCCATTATGATTAGAATCAGTCCCTTTTTTATTGCTCGTTTGTTACTTCACACAAACACATTTAGTTAGAATAGGAACATTATTTTAAGAAATTGTAATATAAACTCATGTAAATATCTGAATAAACTTGTCTTACAAACTCATCCTAATTTGTTGCATTAATTCAACAAAAACTGAACAACTCCCCCCCCCCCCCCCCCCCACCAGCGGTAAGGGGTTTTCAGTTTAATAAAATATTCAGTTTAATAAAATATCATTGATTTAATAAAATAACATTGGTCCATACGAGCCTTGGAAATGAGCTCAAGTGACATTTAAGGTTTTGCAATCCAAAGGAATATCATCAGCTGTGAGTCGAGGCACAGTAAGGTCAACCGGGCGACCAAATCAATTACCTCCATCAATTCCTTTGGAGAATAGCAAAAACCTAAAGTGAAGTGTTTAGTGCTCAGTGTTTATTTTGGAATTAGTAAAACGAAAAATAAAGCAACATGAGATTAAATAAACGAATAATTCTTGAAGGATATTACGAAAAAGTACTGCAGTTAAAAAGCAAGAAAAATAGTACCTAAGTAGATCCAACGCCAAAGTGATTTCAAAATAATAAAAAGCCTTATTATGTTAGGCACATTAAAAAGCCCTGCAAACAAAAACAGGCACTTCATTCCCCGGCAAGACCACATATTGTGGTGTAATAAATCTTTTGAAATTAATAAAAAGCAAACGCTTAGTTAAAATGGCGAATATGCTTGTTCAAAAAATTAAGATTTTCAAGTGGAAGATCGAAAATCTAACGAGAAAAATGACAGATACATGTGCAGAAATCGATAAGTATCGTATCAAATATCTAGAAAGTCTATTTGGTGACATACAGAATTCATATAGAAATGACTTGTCAAAATACTACAATGCTGAAATTGAAAGTGCTTATGACAAGGTAGTAGCGGAATTTATTGAAAATCTGGACCGTTTGGATAGACGTTCAGTGAAGAACCAGTCATGTTTAAAGCCGCCGTTCGTACGAGCGAGTATGACAAAAAACATGGCCAGTCGTTAGTTTATGTAGCCTTATCACGTGTAACATGCATCGGGGGATTCAACATTTTACCGCGGCCGAAGAGCATCTATCGGCATGTCTCATTTACAAGCCGAATTTAGAAGACTTGCGCTCAACAGTTTAGAAACTGTAGATAAGCAAATTATTGATCGCATAACACAAGTGAATGAGTTATCTACATATTTATTTATTTATTTATTAAGTCTATGGTTTACAAACCTTACAGACTAAGACGTGGGGGGTGACGCGGAAACGCGTCCTTTCCGCTCATCACGCCTCACAGCGGGTCGGACGGCATCTTATCCGTCCCATTCCACCGTCAGCGATACCACAGTAGTACGCCACAGACATCTGCCCGCCACGTTTCGGTCTGGCAGAGCGGCAAATACACCAACCGACGACATCATATTCCGGTCATTTGTCGCTATTGCCCCCACCGCTTTAGTATCCATTGAAGCCGGAGGCAGACTTCACATTGTGCGTGCCCTGATCGACCCGTGTTCTCCCACGTCGGTCATTGATAGCGAGCTCGCCATTGACCTCGACTTGGAGCGACTTGGGGGAACGCGGCCGATGAGGTGCACGCTGGTCCTACGAGGACAACATGGGGTAAACTGAAGGATCACTACCCAGGCGACGTCGTCGCACGCCATTATCGGTTGACCCCATCGTCGAACATCGATGGCACAGTGGCGAGTCATTTTCAGTTCATGAAACTGGCGGACCCTGAATTTTTCCGCGCCTCGCCAGTACGCCTCGTGTTAGGCGCCGACGTCTACGCCAACATCATGTTGAACGCCACACCGCCATCTCAAATCAACGGGTTATTAGCCCAGGCCACAATTTTCGGCCTAACAATATCTGGTTCGTACCAGCAATAAAATTTCCCAATTATTATCCTCTACACACCATGGAGAAAATTCGAAACACTAATAGTAAGGTGCAATGAACTAGGCATAACCACGTCCATATTCTAATCTTTCCTTTTCATCCACAACAGGACAATTGTAGCAGCTAGCATGGAGAGCCTATGGGGCCATAGCATACATTCACCATCCATAGAGTCGTCGTGTTAGCTTAAGCCTTAGATTGGACCGGTTGCTGGTGACTCCTACTTTTCTTATAGCGTTGCTTGTCGCAAGGGGGCCGGCATGTTTAGACCACCGGTCTAAATATATCGGCCGCCCCTCGTAGCAAACCGTAGTATCTTCCGCGCTATTACTTTTACTTTTTATCTTTATACCGATACCAAGTCTGCCTCCGGCTTCAATGGATACTAAAGCGGTGGGGGCAATAGCGACAAATGACCGCAATATGATGTCGTCGGTGGGTGTATTTGCCGCTCTGCCAGACCGAAACGTGGCGGGCAGATGTCTGTGGCGTACTACTGTGGTATCGCTGACGGTGGAATGGGCCGGATAAGGTGCCGTCCGACCCGCTGTGAGGCGTGATGAGCGGAAAGGACGCGTTTCCGGGTCACCCCACACGTCTTAGTCTGTAAGGTTTGTAAACCATAGACTTAATAATAAATAAATAAATATATAGATAACTCATTCACTTGTGTTATGCGATCAATAATTTGCTTATCTACAGTTTCTAAACTGTTGAGCGCAAGTCTTCTAAATTCGGCTTGTAAATGAGACATGCCGATAGATGCTCTTCGGCCGCGGTAAAATGTTGAATCCCCCGATGCATGTTACACGTGATAAGGCTACATAAACTAGGTAGGTAGGTAGAAGTGGCTGCCGCATACGCACACCTAGGCCAGTAATAAAAGGCCCGTTGTGATACCACCAAACACTACTAAAGTCAGTCCCGGGGCCCGGCCATATGGAAAATCCCAGTGCTGTCGGGACTCTCCATATAGCCGAAACCCGGGACTGACACTCCTAGCCGACACCGCTACCCCTCCTCGAACCATTTTGATAACTTGATGAAGGCCATCAAGTCCTTTATGTCTAGCTCCGCGACCTGGCTTAAGCTAACCAGGAAGGGAACTCCCAGAGAGCGCCTTCTCGCTCCGCTTAAGGCCGGGCAGTTGCAGATGAGGTGCTCCACCGTTTCCTCTTCCTCATCATCTTTGCAACTCCTGCAGCATCGTCGGTAGGGAACGCCTAGCCTTGCTGCGTGCCTACCAATAAGGCAGTGCCCGGTTAAAACACCTATTAATATGGAGATTTCCTTCCTTTTTAGGGCGTATATGTGTCTAGATCTTTTAAGATCGCATTTTGGCCAGGTTTGCTTGCACGTGGCAAACGGCATACCTATGCGCTCTTTATCTTGAAGAATCTGCTTGGTCGTGCCCTGCCTGGCAAGTTCGTCTGCCCTACAGTTTCCCTCAATGTTCCTGTGTCCCGGGACCCATGTGAGGTTCACGCGGTTCTGTTGGGCCATCTCTTGAAGAGATCGACGACAGCTGAGCGTCAGTTCAGAGTTGAACGAGTAAGAGCCAAGGGATTTGTCGCTGAAAATACAGATATCCTGTCCGATGGTGCGTTCACCTATCCAAGTCACGGCGTCCATGATTGCAGAAACTTCAGCCTGGAAGACGCTGCAGTGATCAGGTAGTCTAAAGGAGAGTTCTAGGTCCAAATCCCTTGAGTAAACCCCTCCTCCGACTCTGCTGTCTAACTTCGAGCCGTCGGTGTATATAAAAGTGCCGCCATTAGTAGCGGGACACCGATCTATGTTCTCCCAGTCTTCCCTGCTGAGAATGTTTATTCTAAAACAACAATCTCCGACTGTTGTGGTCGCACACCGATCTGTGCTCAGAGGGAGAAAGCTGTAAGATCTTAGAATACAGGAGTGTCCAATAGTGCTTGCGCCCCAGACGGACGTTTCCCTTAGACGCACAGCCGATGCTGCTGCTGCCCGGTACCCTTCCAGATCGAGTGGCAAAAAGCCAAGAATGGCCTGGAGAGCTTCATTGGGCGTTGTTCTTTACGCCCCGCTTATACAGATCATGCTCGATCTGTGGACTTTCCCCAACAGATTTAGGTTTGTTGCCTTTCTTAGCGCAGGCCACCATACCACGACTCCATACAGCATAATTGGCTGGATTATCGCAGTGTAGATCCATCTGCAAATTTTGGGGCTGAGCCCCCATTTTTTGCCAATGGCTCTTTTACACGTGTAAAGTGCACGCTTTCCTCTGGCGCTGGATGACATTCTCCTTCCAGTTAAGCTTTCTATCTAGAACTGTGCCTAGGAATTTGGCTTTGTCAGCTAAGTTCAGGCGCACGCCATCTAGTTCTGGTAGGTTCAACGGTGGTATCTTGTACCGCCTGGTATAAGGGACAAGCTCCACCTTTCCCGGGTTGATGCTAAGTCCGCAGCGAGAGGACCATGAAGAAACTTCTCGCAGTGCTACTTGCATCAAGTCACACAGGGTTTGTGGGAATTTGCCCCTATATGCAATAGCTAAATCATCTGCATATGCCACTATCTTCCCGCCCCCCCCACCTTGTGTCTCGTAGCAGCGAGTTTACGGTGAGGTTCCATAGGAGCGGGGAGAGAACACCACCCTGAGGCGTTCCTCTTGTGACATAGCGAGAAAGATCAACTGTTCCCAGTAAAGAAACTATTTTCCTTCCCTTTAGTAGTTGATCAATTAGTCCAATAAGAGACCTATTTATGCCCAGGTTTGTTAAAGCAGTGTTAATAGCCTCCGGCCTTATATTGTTGAAAGCCCCTTCGATGTCCAGAAAGGCCACGAGACAGTACTCCTTTTCATGCAATGATTTTTCAACAATAGAGACTAGGCTGTGGAGCGCAGTTTCCGTTGATTTACCTTTGGTGTATGCATGTTGATAGCTAGAAATAAGGTTGCTATCAATAGTAGAGGAGAGATAATCGCTAATTATCCTCTCGAAGGTTTTAAGAGCAAAAGACGAGAGACTGATCGGTCTGTAGTCTTTAGGCTCATAGTGTGAGGCCTTCCCAGCCTTTGCAATAAAGACTACCGTGGCGCTTCTCCAGGAGCACTGAATGTAATTAAGAGCCAGGCAGGCTGAATAGAGAACTACCAGCCATTTAGCTGATATTTCCAGCGTGTTTATGAGTTGTGCGGGGAAAATCCCGTCTGGCCCAGCTGCCTTGAACGGCTCAAAGCTTTTGATTGCCCACCTTACCCTTTCCTCCGTAATGGGTATGTTTACCGCCAGGTTTGTTGCAGATGCTACAGGTGCATCATACAAGTTCCCCGGAAAGTGTGTGTTCAGGAGCATCTCCAGGGTTTCCCCTTCCGTGCTGGTCCAAGATCCGTCAGGCTTCCGTAAATTGCTAATGGCTGTTTGAGTTTTTGACAGCACTCGTCTAAGTCTCGCTGTATCATCGACTTTTTCGACCCCGGTGCAGAAATTTCTCCACGAAGTTCTCTTCGCCTGCCTTAGAGCCTTTTTATAGGCCCTCAGTTTAGCTTTATATTCGAGCCATTCAGGCTCCGTACCGATGCTCTTGGCCTTGTTAAATTGCTTCCTGCATGATATACGGAACGAATCCAGGTCGTAAGACCACCAGTGGGGTCTATGTTTGCCGCGTGGTTTTGGTACTGGACAAGCCTGCTCTAGGGCATTTGAGAGCGCCGTTGTAAAGGTCGTTACCAGATCATCCAGTTCTCCCACTGATGAGGGGGCTTGTGGAGGTAATACTGGTAGGTCCCTAGCTAATATTTGGTTATGTAGTTGCCAGTTAGTGTTGCGTGGATTTCGTTTCATAACTGGCTGCTCAACAATAAACACACAATTTACACAATTTCTATGTACCGATGGTCAGAAAATGAATGCTCATCAAGAACACGCCATATTCTGACCCACTCATAAGCGCCTTCGCTACAAACAGTTAGGTCTATAACCTCCCTACGAGCTTTAGTTATAAAAGTAGGCTCGTTACCCACATTACAAACCACCAGGTTAGTTGTTAGTAGGTAGTCAAACAGAGACTCGCCCCTAGCGTTAATATCGGAGTTTCCCCACTGGACGTGATGAGCATTAGCGTCAGCTCCAATAATAAGATGGCCCGTACAGAAATTATCCACCAGATCTTTCACCTCCTTTTGTGGAGGAGGTTCTTCGGCGTCATAGGGCATATAGACCGACGCCATCGTTAGGCTGGTGCTGCCGACTGTTAAGCTGGCAGCTGTAACGTCACCATTTGAGTAGTTGGGTAATAGAAAGGTGTTTAGCTCAGACTTTACCAAAATACAGGTTCTGACCTTGTCCTCATCATTGGCTTGGATGAGCTTGTACCCCTTAGTCCCCAATCCACAGATCCTAGAGCTATTGACCCAGGGCTCTTGGATAAGGACCACGTCTACGTCGCCTTTAGAAAGACGACTGCTTAAAACAGCCGAGGCTGCTTTAGATTTGTGCAGATTTATCTGAAGCACCACCAACATGAGAGAGCTCAGACTTCCCTGCCGCCAGCGTGTCGTCGAGGTCTGGCCTGTTCCGGGGGCTTTCTCTCAACGAGGAGTTGTTCAGAGCACCTGCACGATTTGGCGTGGCGGGAACCCTGCTGTCTGAAGCAGCATCAACGTTAGTGTGCTCAGGTTTAGCCACGATCGTGACGTCGAGGCCTTATTCGTCAAGCAGGCTTTCTTCTATCGCCGAGTTGTTCGCAGCACCATCGCAATTTGACGTGGCGGATAACATACTTTCCGCGTCGGACTCCTCTGCTTCCCCTTCCGATGCCTCGATCTCCGAGTCCTCCGGAGCGTCCGGAATAGCAGCGCGCTGTGCATCGCCACGGTATAGGTGGATCACGATCTGACCCAAGCCGTAATACACTCGTCCGTTGCACCGTTTAAGGGGCTCGAGCGCCTCCTTATTCAGAGTGATAACCACCTGTCTATTGGGCCCAACCACATCATCGACCAAATCCTGCGTCGGGAGAGACGGATTCCAGACCTGCAGCATCTCAAGAATATTCTCGGGTTCTGCAGGGACGGCAGGAATCCATGCCCTTGCCCTTGGCCGAGAAGGAATGTCCTTCCAGTCGACGACATCTAGTCTTGCCCCTGGGTAGACTTCACCCAGTCTTGCAACTGCTGCCTTATACAGTGCGACAGTTCTTGCATCCTCGCACGCGAATATTTTGATCTGACCTTGGTGCCAGCCCGCGTCAGTACCTCGCGGCGGACTACCCGGAGACTCACGCATTAAGTCGAGGAGGGCCCTGCCCATTTCATTCCGGACATACAGCCACCGGTCTTTGGGGATGGACCAACGGTCCTTACCTCGGTCAATGAAACCTATAGGGATTCTGTCCTTGGTTACTTCCGCAAAGCTGAGTTTTCCCACTACGGGGTTGACCTGATGCCGCTTCGGATGGGGGTCTACCTCTCCGTCCGATCTCTGGCGTTTGAAGGGATTACCGTTCACCCTCTTAGGCACATAGGGCCTCTGGAAATTTGGTATCAGAGCTTTCGCTTCCACCACCATCTTCCTTTCTTCCGGCGACAGCTTCTCCTGCGATGCCCCCTCATATTTTTTAAGGATCCTTGCGGCCTTTCTTTTATCCCAGTACGCAGAGCGTCGGGGAGATGCCTCTTGGGGGGCATTCAGACTCGTAGTTGCCATCGCGGTCTCTCCCTTTGCGGCGTCGTCCTTCTCTTTCGAAACTCTGAAACCAGGTCGTGAGACCATTGCCCCAGATGTGAAGAGATTGGGTTTCGTACCAGCGCTTGATGGAAGTTTAGCTTCCGCCGTTTTCTGCTTGACTGCGTAGGCAGCCGCACTGCTGCTTGCTCCCATCAAGTCACTCTTACTTGATAGCAGTTTGGGGGATGACTGACCCGTAGTTTCCATCGCTGTCGGCCTCCCAGTTAACTTTGAGGCGGAGTTTGTCCTCCGGCGTTGTGTTTTCGCTTGCTCCAGCATAGTTCTTCTCTGCTGCGGAGTAAACGAAGTCGTTAATTGCTTTGTATTTTGTGTGTTCTTCATCTTGTTCGTACGACCCCTCGCCGGACAAGGCCAGCTTAGGGTCAAGGGTAGTGTAAGCGGAAGTGTGTCGTCCGCCGCGGCAGAGCCCCATACCGCGGTAAGACCATAGTTACTCCCTGAGGCGGCCCGGTATCAGTGAGGCTCCGTTCGACTACAGCCACGATTTGCCTCCCGGCTGCAAACGTCCAATGGGCACGGTATCGCATAACACCCTGGATTGGGAGGGAAAAGTTTTGCACATTTATATAGCGAGCCGCTTGCTTCAAGACAGACGCCCGCTTACAGCCGCACCTCATGGTGTACAGACGCTGCGAAAAAGACCCCGGTGAGCCCTTAAACCAAGTATGTCAGAGTGGCCCCACCGGGGCTCACTCTCTTTCTGCCGTCCGCTAGGTAGCTCAACGTTGCCCAGAGTGCACGAACGAGGACGCAAGAGTCGGGATTGAGCGCGGTCACTCAGCAACCAAACCCCATTACACTCCTAAACATAAACATTACACTCCTATACGTAAACTAACGACTCGCCATGTTTTTTGTCATACTCGCTCGTACGAACGGCGGCTTTAAACATGACTGGTTCTTCACTGAACGTCTATCCAAACGGTCCAGATTTTCAATAAATTCCGCTACTACCTTGTCATAAGCACTTTCAATTTCAGCATTGTAGTATTTTACAAGTCATTTCTATATAAATTCTGTATGTCACCAAATAGACTTTCTAGATATTTGATACGGTACTTATCAATTTCTGCACATGTATCTGTCATTTTTCTCGTTAGATTTTCGATCTTCCACTTGAAAATCTTAATTTTTTGAACAAGCATATTCGCCATTTTAACTAAGCGTTTGCTTTTTATTAATTTCAAAGGATTTATTACACCACAATATGTGGTCTTGCCGGGGAATGAAGTGCCTGTTTTTGTTTGCAGGGCTTTTTAATGTGCCTAACATAATAAGGCTTTTTATTATTTTGAAATCACTTTGGCGTTGGATCTACTTAGGTACTATTTTTCTTGCTTTTTAACTGCAGTACTTTTTCGTAATATCCTTCAAGAATTATTAGTTTATTTAATCTCATGTTGCTGTATTTTTGGTTTTACTAATTCCAAAATAAACACTGAGCACTAAACACTTCACTTTAGGTTTTTGCTATTCTCCAAAGGAATCGATGGAGGTAATTGATTTGGTCGCCCGGTTGACCTTGCTGTGCCTCGACTCACAGCTGATGATATTCCTTTGGATTGCAAAACCTTAAATGTCACTTCAGCTCATTTCTAAGGCTCGTATGGACCAATGTTATTTTATTACATCAATGATATTTTATTAAACTGAATATTTTATTAAACTGAAAACCCCTTACCGCTGGTGGGGGGGGGGGGGGGGGGGAGTTGTTCAGTTTTTGTTGAATTAATGCAACAAATTAGGATGAGTTTGTAAGACTAGTTTATTCAGATATTTACATGAGTTTATATACAATTTCTTAAAATAATGTTCCTATTCTAACTAAATGTGTTTGTGTGAAGTAACAAACGAGCAATAAAAAAATCATAATGGACTAATCTGGTGTCTCACCAAAAAAAATTTTGAAAATTATTTTTTGTTTATTTGTTATTAAACAAAAAAGAGGTCTCCAAACTCTCCAGCTATTTTGTTATCTCCACATTCTGTTATACCCGAACTATACATCACTATTCAGCACTCTTATAAAACTCCCAAAGACACAACCATCCGCTCATTCCCTTACACACACACGTACATATCTATACAATGATCCAGCAGCTGCCAAAAAAAAAAACAACTAAATGTACCAAATCATATCATCTTCGGCATCTAAACACCATTTGTTAGCTAAGAAATCCAGCTTCACTTCTGGCTTTATATATTTAACTTTTTGCCTATTGGTAAAGTTTATTTTTTTAACGATATGATTTTGTAAGAAAATTCCACAATGTTAAGATCGAAATTTAAATATCGTATGGACTTTAACTAATTTCTAATTTTAACTGACCCTTGCACAGAATACTTCAAAAGTGTGATAAAAGTGTACCCGTTCTTCATGAAACTGCTATATCGATAAAACGAACAAAAAACATTGCCCGTTTGCTATGCTATGTGCATGAATAATTAGGTTTCGCTTATCAACCATATTCAATTGTTACTGCAAAATACAATTTTTTTCACCAAATTTATCTGTCAAATAAAATTTTCGTCAGCTGATTTTCAGTGCAACCAACTACCCTGTCAAAGCTTCAGAGGGTAAAAAGTGTGAGTTTTTTAGGAAATGAAAACATATTCTGTTTGACGTTTTACCTTCATTTTGCAAACGAAAACGGAAAATGGAAGAGTGTAAAAAATGCGCATTTTTTGATGAAACGAAATCACTATAACTTCACTTTTTTTTTACGAACACACATTTTTGGGTATTTGTTTCCTTTAGGGGTCAACCGCTAATAAATTAGCTAATATTATGGGAGATAGCTCAAAAGACAGGTTTTGGCCTCAGGATCACGAGTCCGGAAGCGCCTTTTTTCAATTTTTTGTTTCTATGGAAAGTTATGGTCAAAAAATCGGAAAATGACCCACGGTACGCATTTTTTCGCACGTTTTTAGGTACAGCCTAATAAAATTACAACAACCACATGAAAACTTGCCACTTTAATTGCAAATATCTCTTCATAGAAGCAAAATATTAAAAAGCGCTTCCGGATTCGTGATCCTGACGCCAAACCCCGTCTTTTGAGCTATCTCCCATAATTTTAGCTAATTTATTAGCAGTTGACACCTAAAGGAAACAAATACCCATTTTTACCACGCTTTTATTAGGTTCACTTGTATGTTTGCGGAAACGGTCAAAATTCTAAAATTAAAATTCTGAAGTCAAAATTCCGGAATCAAAATTCTGGGTCGACAAAATTCTGGAAATCGGAATTCCGCATTTCCTTCGCCTTTTTTGGCTGTAATTCAAAATTCTGGTTTTTCATAATTCCGGAATTTACGTTTTCCAGAATTAATTCTGGAAATTTTTTCCCCAAAATTTGAGCAAAATCGAGTATTTGAATAAATTGTGCTTATATTTAAGAAATATACATTGACTTTGATTTTTTGGTCATAAGACAGAAAACCAGAGGAACAATTTGTATTTCTACTCAGCCGTGTATGGAAAATAGCTGCCTCATCATCGTTGGAACAACGTCAAATTTACCGTCCATAATCCAGCAGTCGCTCTCATTTAACAACTGCAGCGAAGATTTTGTTCCAAAAATAAGAATGCATTCGCCATAACTTTAATAACTTTCTTACTTAAAATAAATAGTTGACCTTCCAAAACATAAAGTGATAATAAAGGAATGTCTATTTTTTCAACACAAGTTGGCTCTTTAAAACATTTTAAACTGTTCCGTTGTCTTCTAATTTTTAACTTAAGGGCACCTCTTGATGGCAGATAATGTCCAATGTGTTTTTCTGTCATAGATACTGAACGCTGAATTATTTGGCTAGGCTGCAGAAAACTCAAGCGAAACCATATTTTTAAAATGATTATTTGGATCTGCAACCGATTTTTTATGCGCACATGGATCACTTTTTTGTTATCAACACGCATTTTTAATCATTAATTACAGAATTTTGAATTTCAGAATTTTGGTTTCCAGAATTTTGCAATTTAGAATTTCGTTATCCAGAATTTTGGATTCCAGAATATTGACTTCCATAATTTTGATTTCCGGTGTTTCGACTTCCGGAATTATGAATGCAGAATTTCCAAAAAAGCAGAATTTTGACCCCAACCCAATTCCGGAAACGGTCAAAATTCTAAAATTAAAATTCTGAAGTCAAAATTCCGGAATCAAAATTCTGGGTAGACAAAATTCTGGAAATCGGAATTCCGCACTTCCTTCGCCTTTTTTGGCTGTATTTCAAAATTCTGGGGTTTCATAATTCCGGAATATACGTTTTCCAGAATTAATTCTGGAAATTTTTTCCCCAAAATTTGAGCAAAATCGTGTATTTTAATAAATTTGCTTATATTTAAGATATCGTGGGGTGACAGGTAAAACTCATTAAGTACAGTTTTTGGAAAAACCCCGTTTTTTGCATATATCACATTATTTTTCACTGGCCTTTTTGAAAAATGATTTAATATTTGCCCAACTTAGAGCAGGCGGGCTTTGCAAAAATTAAAATATCATTATCTAAAAATTTGTATAAAACTTGGACAGGTAAAACTCATTACCGTATTTAATGAAAAAAATATGCGTGTATAATTTAACTATTTATGTTGGAGATGTGGAAGAAGCGCATTGCTTCACGTGGAACGAACTCCAAGGCAAACGTGGAAGCAGCGAAATAGGCTCAATCTTGTATAAGTTTCTTCTAAGTCTGCCTGCCACGGTAAAGGAAATATTTTTATTTTGCGATACTTGTGGTGGCCAAAATCGAAATCAGCAAGTAGCTGCAGTATTACTACACGTCTTACATGTTGCCAGTAATTTAGTAAAAATTGAACTTAAGCGTCTAGAATCAGGACATACATATATGGAGTGTGACTCTATACATTCAGCAATAGAGGTCACTAAACGGCATAAAACTGCATTTTGCATGAATGATTGGGCTGAAATTTTCAAATCTGCTAGAAGAAAGCGAACAAATAAGTATCAAGTACATATGCTTACGTATAATGATTTTACAATTTACACGAATTGGCATTAGCAACAATAAAAAACCGTAACAAGGATAAAGAGGGCTGAAAAATAAATGCATAAAAGTGGAAAAGTCCAAACCTGACACCATATATTACAGATATGATCACACTAGTGACTACAAAGAAATAAATATCAGTGCAGGGAGAGGTCGACCTCGAACGGGTTCTGCTAATCTGAGCCCTGCGATGCTTCCGATATCTGCAGCAAAAAAAGCAGATCTTATAAAACTTTGCAATGCCGGACAAATACCAGAGGAAATGGTGCCATGGTATAAGAACTAGCCATCAACAACATTTACCGGAAGGGAATCTTTGCCTTTATTCGAAAGAAGCGATAACGAATCAGATGAAAATAAATTGTGCACATGTATTTACATTAATAAAGGGAATTCTGAATGCTTAAGTTGTTTATTTTTTAATTTTTTACAAAGCTATAACAAATTTTTGGACAGGGAAAAGTCACTAAATACAGTTTTGTCAATAACGAAGATTATGGCTGAGTTCTAAAAAAAATAAGCTTGCAGCCGTATTGTCACCTCTCTAGATTTAACTACATGAAACTTTAAAGATATTAGAGCGTCTGGTTGAATTTTGACGTTAAAAAGTGTTTAAAACCTTAATATCTCAAATTCTTTGTTAGTGTACTTAATGAGTTTTACCTGTCACCCCACGATATATACATTGACTTTGATTTTTTGGTCATAAGACAGAAAACCAGCGGAACAATATGTCTTCCCAACAAACCATGAAGCTAGATTTCGATTCGAGGTACATTCGAGAACCCATTCTCCAATCTCTAACGTTAGAGGACGACTCGAGAAACACTCGAGAATCAGTGTTCTTTAACAAAATGGGACATAATTCTCAAATCGAGAAAACTATAGTTTTCGAGTCGAATTCTAATGTCATTTTCTAATGGGATTCTAATGTGAATTTGCAAATACTCACCTTTTGGCTAGTTCTCTAACCTATCTCGAATCGAGTTGTAGTGTAGTTCTCTATGGTTGCCTTCGAATAGAGAATAGTTAGAGAATTACGCTAGTTATCTAACGTAAAGGCGAGCATTTCTCTAACGTTAGAAACTGTGTTTGTTGGGTTTCTACTCTTCCGTGTATGGAAAATAGCTGCCTCATCATCATTGGAACAACGTCAAGTCTGCCGTCCATAATCCAGCAGTCGCTCTCATTTAAAAACTGCAGTGAAAATTTTGTTCCAAAAATAAGAATGCATTCGCCATAACTTTAATAACTTTCTCACTTAAAATAAATAGTTGACCTTCCAAAACATTTAAAGTGATAATAAGGGAATATCTATTTTTTCAACATAAGTTGGCTCTTTAAAACATTTTAAACCGTTCCGTTGTCTTCTAATTCTTAACTTAAGGGCATTTCTTGATGGCAGATAATGTCCAATACATATGTTTTTCTGTTATAGATACCGAACGCTGAATTATTTGGCTAGGCTGCAGAAAACTCGAGCGAACCATATTTTTAACCAGATTATTTGTTTCTGCAACCGATTTTTTATGCGCACATGGATTAAAAGAATGTTCATTTCACTTTCATATAACATGTTCACAGCCATGAAATTGTGTGACAATCGGCACGGTACATTTGATTTTAATTCCTTCAGAACAAGTCCAGTTAAATGTTAAAGGCAAAATTCTGTAATTAATGATTAAAAATGCGTGTTGATAACAAAAAAAGTGCGCACTTTTTTTGTTATCAACACGCATTTTTAATCATTAATTACAGAATTTTGAATTTCAGAATTTTGGTTTCCAGAATTTTGCAATTTAGAATTTCGTTATCCAGAATTTTGAGTTCCAGAATTTTGACTTCCATAATTTTGATTTCCAAAAAAGCAGAATTTTGACCCCAACCCAAAAAATTGCTTACAATATGGGTATCAAACGAAAGGGGAAGACCCCAGGTTTCATTTGGACTTCGATATATTTCGATAAATTTATCGATAACTGAGTTATCGGTCAAAATGTGGTTGCCCGAAAACCTTAAAATTTCCCTACAATATGGGTATCAAACGAAAGGGGAAGGCCCCAGGGTTCATTTGGACTTCGATATATTTCGATAAATTTATCGATAACTGAGTTATCGGTCAACATATGATTGCCCAAAAGCTAAAAATTTCCCTACAATATGGGTACCAAACGAAAGGGGAAGGTCCCAAGTTTCATTTGGACATCGATATATTTTGATAAATTTATCGATAACTGAGTTTTCGTCAAAATGTGAGGGCCAAATAACTTAAAATTCCCTACAATATGAGTATCAAACGAAAGGGGAAGGCCGCAGGTTTCATTTGGATTTCGATATATTTCGATAATTTCATAGGAAAATGTCCTCCTTACACAATTGGCTATGCCTGGTCGACTGATTAAAAAAGTTATTATACAGAACAAACAAAGTTAAACAGAAGTAAACAAATTAAAAAACCGTAATTATAAACAAAATGTTCATACAAACAACAATATATAAAAATGAAAATGAAAAAGAAGAACAATGAGAGGCGCTCACTCATCTGAGCTGTAGGTGGGTTGTTGTACTAAATGTGCGCGTGTGGGTAACACAGTTGAGACATTGAGAGCCACATAGGGATGGAAAAGATGCTGCAATTGTACCGTTTTGGGACAATCTGGTAGTTAAAATGGCATAGGTATTGGTACACTTGTAATGCATATATTGTTGTTGATAGCTATTGTTGGTTATTCCTCGCTAATAAATGCCTATAGGCTTGGGCACATTTCTCGGTATCCATTTTGAAATTCATACGTTTGTCGCTGGGTGTATTGATTATATGTAACATCTCCAGAATGTATCGTTTATTGTAGTGTTTTTCTTGTTGTAATATTGATACATTTTCCAAATCTGGAGAGTGCCCCGTATCCCTACAGTGTTGTGTTAGGGCTGTTTTGTTTTCACTTAAATTGTTGCGGTTTTTAATATTTGTTTTGTGTCCGGAAATCCTCGTCTTTAACTCTTTTTTTTCATTTTGTTTATAATACGGTTTTTTAATTTGTTTACTTCTGTTTAACTTTGTTTGTTCTGTATAATAACTTTTTTAATCAGTCGACCAGACATAGCCAATTGTGTAAGTTGTTTTGAATGTTTATATATTGTTATATATGTTTTTGATACGTGTGTTTAAAAATTTTTTTTTCAGTCCTGATGATGATTTCAAATTGAAATCGAAATATCGACAAATAAATATAAATTAAAAAGAAAAATTAAAAACTTCTTTTGATTATATGTGGCCTTGAGCTCGTAAGGTGGAAATAAATTGCTTAAAAAATAAAATAAAAACGAAAAATTAAAAAAAAGAAACAGTTTTTTCCACCGAGAATCGAATATAGGTGTCCTGCAAGTAGTAAACATTTATACCCATTCTGGAAAAGGGTATAATTAGTCTCTTCATAGGACATGCTTGAACAAATGCGACCAAATTATTCCATCTAAAAGAGACTAAACAAGTAAGGAAAGCTGTTTTCGGCTGTGCCGAAGGCTAAATACCTTTCATGAATAAGCGTCACGATTTTCACTGTTAGATCCCCAGTACAGCCTGTGTGAATTTAACTTTAGCTTATGCCGAAATTATCGGAGCGATCGATTATATGGGGACGATGTGTTATATTGGTCCAATCTCATTGATTTTTAACATCGACATTCCACATTCTAAAATAGCAACATTTACGAAATTTCACGTTCCTACCGATATAATTACAGGAGTTATCTACCAAAATCCGTTTATCGGAACAATCGATTGTATGGGGGCTATGTGAAATAGTTATCCAATCTCGATGATTTTCAACATCGATATTTCAAATATAAAAATAGCAATACGTCCAAAATTTCACGTTCCTACGTGTTTAATTACAGGAGTTATAGCCCAAAATCCGTTTATCGGAATAATCGATTGTATGGGAGCTATGTGAAATATTTATCCCATCTCTATGAGTTTCAACATCGATATTTCACATATAAAAATAGCAATACTTACAAAATTTCACGTTCCTACGTGTTTAAATACAGGAGTTATAGCCCAAAATCCGTTTATCGGAATAATCGATTGTATGGGAGCTATGTGAAATATTTATCCCATCTCTATGATTTTCAGCACCGATATTTCACATATAAAAAGAGCAACACTTATAAAATTTCACGTTTCTTCGTGTTTAATTACAGGAGTTATAGCCCAAAATCCGTTTATCGGAATAATCGGTTGTATGGGAGCTATATGTTATATTGGTCCGATCTTGCTGGTTCCGACAAATGATTCCTATATTGGAAAATGGTGGCCGCATACCAAATTTCAGCCAAATATCTCAAAAACTGAGGGACTAGTTTGCGTTCAAACAGACAGACAGACAGACAGACAGACGGACACACGGACAGACGGACATGGCTAAATCAACTCATCTCGTCATCCTGATCATTTCGGTATACTTATTGATGGGTCTATCTCTTCTTCTTCTCATATTTACAAACATCGGACCAAAGTTATAATACCATTTCATGTTCATGAAAGGTATAAAAAGTAGTAGTCTACTTTTCCTCTGGATTGATCCCGGACTAATCGTATTTTTTGCAGGGAAATACCATACGAACTTTTACTAATGCACCTGTTTACATAAGTAACTCCATTTTTTTGTATGAAACCAAATTTTTTACTTTGATAATTTAATGTGCTAAGCTTTTTCGATTTTAAATAGTTTTTTTACTTAAATGAAAAGAAAATGTATTTTTCATACAAAAAAGTGAAGTTAGTTATATAGAATTAAAAATTTTGATCCAACATCAGAATTGTAATTTTCAAAAAATAGCTTTAAAAAATTTGTTAAGAGAAAAATATAAAAATTCATACACAGGAATGTAAAGCAGGAGTTATTAGCTTTCAAATGTTGTTAAAAAAAATCTGTAGCATTACTACAAGCCGAAACATAATAATTTCAGTTGGTGCATGTTTTCATCACCTTAGGAAAAATTGCAGTATCTATATATTAATACGCTTACACTCTCCGCATACAAACTTTCGTAACCCAATTTAGTATAGTATTTATTTATAGATCCCTATAAAAGTTTGCTGTCTCACCAAAAAAAACTTTGAAAATTATTCTTAGTTTATTTATTATTAAACAAAAAAGAGGTCTCCAAACTCTCCAGCTATTTTGTTATCCCCAAATTTTGTTATACCCGCACTATACATCTTTATTCAGCACTCTTATAAAACTCCCAAAGCCACATCCATCCGCTCATTCCCTTACACACACACGTGCATATCTATGCAATGATCCAGCAGCTGCCACTTGCTTTTATTTTTGTGCCAAAAAAAAACAACAAAATGTACCAAATCATATCACCTTCGGCATCTAAACACCATTTGTAAGCTATGAAATCCAGCTTCACTTTTCTGGCTTTATATATTTAACTTTTTGCCATTGGTAAAGTTTATTTTTTTAACAATATAATTTTGTAAGAAAATTTCACAATGTTAAGATCGAAATTTTAATAACGTACGGACTTTAACTAAAGAACAATTTTACATGACACTAATGCTGATTTCGTTGAACATGTTTACAGCCTTGCACAGAACACTGTAAAAGTGTGATAGAATATACCCGTTCTACATGAACCGAAAAAAAACACGATAAAACGAAAAAAAACACTGCCCCGTTTGCTACGCTATGTGCATGAATAATTAGGTTTCGCTCATCACCCATATTTAATTCTTAATTCTTAAATAAAATTTTCGTCAGCTGATTTTCAACCAGCTACCCTGTCAAAGCGTCTACCTTTTTTTACGAAAAACACATTTTTACTTTAGATTATTTCATGTTCTAAGCTTTTCTCGATTTTTTAAAAGTTTAATTCACTCATGAAATTTTTAGGGGGATAAATATTGGAAAAGTATTTGTTCTAAGCAGAAAATATATTTTTCATACAGTTGAAGATTGGCCAGAAAAATATCCCCAATTGTCTCATTTAGAACAAAGCTGTAATTAGACGCTGACAAGTATAAGTAGTTTCTGGCGTCATCGTAGACACCTCGATTGTCAGAACTCTGATTTTTTTCAGTTTTCCTTGCTTTAAAACATAAAAATTAAAAAAAAAAAAACAATTTTTAAATTTTTGCCCTCGCCGAGAATCGAAGTCAGGTGTCCTGCAAGTAGTATACATTTATACCCATTCTGGTATAAAAAGGGTATAATTAGTCTCTTCATAGGACATGCTCGAACAAATGTGACCAACTCATTCCATCTAAAAGATACTAAAAAAGTAGTAGTCCACTATTCCTCTGCGACTAATCCCGGACTAATCGCCCTTTTTTGGAGGGAAATACCACACGAACTTTTACTAAAGTACCGTTTTACATGAGTAGCTCCACTTTTTTGTATGAAAAAACTTTTTCAACTTTGATAATTTGATATGTTAAGCTTTTTCTATTTATTTTTTTTTTCACGTATGCAATTTTTAGAGCAATAAAATATTGGAAAAGTATATTTTCTAAGCAGAAAATGCCTCAAAGCGGCATTGTTGTGGTCTATTCGCAACTATTTTTTTGTAACAAGTAAACGTATGCTTGTGAGTTTGTAGTTTAATATTACCCGAGGATTCTTTTGAAGAAACAGAAATAAGATCATCAATCAGTGATATCGCATCTAGTTTGTTTTCACCGATGGCATCCTGTGGCGCATTATTTAACCACAGCAGAACGTGGGCGTGCGGACTACCGCGATGCTGGAACTCAATTCTTTTAAAATATTCAACAACATAATACTTGCCAAAGGGACTAAATTTTTTGGATTGTAAAATAGTGAGTAATGTATTAACTAGTTTATTAAAGTATATGGCGCATGTTACTGCATCTTCATTGACTAATGTTGTTCGTTCTATGTAGTGCAAATTTTCTGCCAATTCACTGGAAATCTCCACACCATTGTGCTTCAGTTTATACAACTCTCTTAACAAATCAATCCAACCGATTTCATTGGCGCTTACAGTAAGAAAGATCGTTGGTTTACCCAATTGCCGGATCATAGCGAAAAGGTCTTTTTTTCTGCTAGCCCAGTACCATCTTGAATTTGGAATTGATCGTAAAAATGCTAGATTTGCTTCGATGCAGTTGTTAACATATTCCTGATCTTCAATTTGTTGCCGAGTGATAGTCGTATTTTTGCCTACTTGTTTGAATGCTACCGTCAGAGCATCGCGAACTCTCACTCGCATTATTTTCATCGCCATGTATAATAAGTGATATGGCGTTACAGCTCGTCTATCCGACCTCCGCAACTCACTAGTCGCAATCATAAATGGGGTCACTTTAGCTTCCTCTTTAAACCGTCGAAATTGTCCTAAATAGATGGATGGGAAAGAAAGCTCCTCAGCATGTTCATCGAACAGCAGACTCTCGGGCTGGTTTTCTTCTCCCGGAGCAATTTGGAAGTGTTGATCTTCGTTCCACATTAGTGTATGTTGTTGGGCGGTAAGACTTTTCTCAAGAGGAATATGTTCACTGTATTCAGCTTGGGTATTCACAGGTAAAACGACGTTACTATCAAAGAAGGAGCTGTCTATTTTAATGTTATACATTATGTATAGCGGAGTCGTTACCATATACTGAAGCCAAGCTTTTATGGTACGTTTATTGACGATGCCGTGCAAGTAGCTTGTTTTGTGGATCTTTTTCCGTTTTATATGAACATTTATACAGTGATCGTCATTTACACTTCGCGGAAGATGGTTCACCATTGTATTGACCGATTTCATCAGGACGTATTTCTTCAAACATAACTATGTCATCAACATGCGAATAAAGTGTATCCATCATGGGATCTTGATTTGCCGCATTATTTGAAACATCGATAATGCTTTGCTGATCTGTTGCGTTTTCTGAAACGATTTTTGGTCGATTCAAATAACTGCGCTGCGTACGCATATTACGGGTCGATGGGGTTCTAAAAAGTACTTCGAAGTTTGGTTGATGAACGTCAGCCTGTACGATAAATTGCTGATAGTCTTGTTCGACTTCTTGGCTCGAGTCGGAAGCAGGACACTCATTCCATTGCTTATTTTTTACAGTTTTAGATGCTGCTTGGGTTGAGGTACCTCTAACAGATGATACTGCATTCTCAAGCGCCTTTTGACGTATTCTGTATTCTCGGGAGCGATCAGTTGCGGTTTTTGCTACCGCGAAGTTTGGTTGATGGACATCAGCCTGTACGATATATTGCTGATGTTCTTCGATATCCTGGCTCGAGCCGGAAGATGTTGCTAGGTTGGAGGTACCTCTAACATATGCTGAATATTCAGATAATGCTGCATTCTTAATCGTCTTTTGCCGTGTTCTGCGTTCGCGGGAGCGCTCTGTTGCGGTTTTTGTTATTTTTCGACCTATTTAAACATTTTTTTCCGCTTCTCGGGATTGTTGGTTGACTTTTTTTGGCATTTCAAAATATGTGTAGAACAAGCATCGGCGCTCCATAGATCTTAAGATCAGTCAAACAAGTTGGATTCATCACACATACACGTTGCGCTCTTTGTTTACCAAATGATTTAGTCGTCGCTGGGCAAGGGGCGAAACCACATCGCGTGGGGGTGTCGCTTGTTTGGTCAGCGAATGTTAAAAACATAGTTCGGACGATCACAGCGCGTGTATAAGCGTTCTCACTTATACACCTACTTTTACAAATCTGCCGACCCATGGTCTAGAACGTTTTTTAGGTTTTTGCAAAAAATATAGCTATTTTATGCTGATACCGGGCCGCCTCAGGGAGTAACGATGGTCTTACCGCGGTATGGGGCTCTGCCGCGGCGGACGACACACTTCCCCTTACACTACCCTTGACCCTAAGCTGGCCTTGTCCGGCGAGGGGTCGTACGAACAAGATGAAGAACACACAAAATACAAAGCAATTCACGACTTCGTTTACTCCGCAGCAGAGAAGAACTATGCTGGAGCAAGCGAAAACACAACGCCGGAGGACAAACTCCGCCTCAAAGTTAACTGGGAGGCCGACAACGATGGAAACTACGGGTCAGTCATCTCCCAAACTGCTATCAAGTAAGAGTGACTTGATGGGAGCAAGCAACAGTGCGGCTGCCTACGCAGTCAAGCAGAAAACGGCGGAAGCTAAGCTTCCATCAAGCGCTGGTACGAAACCCAATCTCTTCACATCTGGGGCAATGGTCTCACGACCTGGTTTCAGAGTTTCGAAAGAGAAGGACGACGCCGTAAAGGGAGAGACCGCGATGGCAACTACGAGTCTGAATCCCCCCAAAGAGGCATCTCCCCGACGCTTTGCGTACTGGGATAAAAGAAAGGCCGCAAGGATCCTTAAAAAATATGAGGGAGCATCGCAGGAGAAGCTGTCGCCGGAAGAAAGGAAGATGGTGGAGGAAGCGAAAGCTCTGATACCAAATTTCCAGAGGCCCTATGTGCCTAAGAGGGTGAACGGTAATCCCTTCAAACGCCAGAGATCGGACGGAGAGGTAGACCCCCATCCGAAGCGGCATCAGGTCAACCCCGTAGTGGGAAAACTCAGCTTTGCTGAAGTAACCAAGGACAGAATCCTTATAGGTTTCATTGACCGAGGTAACGACCGTTGGTCCATCCCCAAAGACCAGTGGCTGTATGTCCGGAATGAAATGGGCAGGGCCCTCCTCCACTTAATGCGTGAGTCTCCGGGTAGTCCGCCGCGAGGTACTGACGCGGGCTGGCACCAAGGTCAGATCAAAATATTCGCGTGCGAGGATGCAAGAACTGTCGCACTGTATAAGGCAGCAGTTGCAAGACTGGGTGAAGTCTATCCAGGGGCAAGACTAGATGTCGTCGACTGGAAGGACATTCCTGCTCGGCCAAGGGCAAGGGCATGGATTCCTGCCGTCCCTGCAGAACCCGAGAATATTCTTGAGATGCTGCAGGTCTGGAATCCGTCTCTCCCGACGCAGGATTGGGGCGTCAATCTGGTCGATGATGTGGTTGGGCCCAATAGACAGGTGGTTATCACTCTGAATAAGGAGGCGCTCGAGCCCCTTAAACGGTGCAACGGACGAGTGCATTACGGCTTGGGTCAGATCGTGATCCACGTATACCGTGGCGATGCACAGCGCGCTGCTATTCCGGACGCTCCGGAGGACTCGGAGATCGAGGCATCGGAAGGGGAAGCAGAGGAGTCCGACGCGGAAAGTATGTTATCCGCCACGTCAAATTGCGATGGTGCTGCGAACAACTCGGCGATAGAAGAAAGCCTGCTTGACGAAGAAGGCCTCGACGTCACGATCGTGGCTAAACCTGAGCACACTAACGTTGATGCTGCTTCAGACAGCAGGGTTCCCGCCACGCCAAATCGTGCAGGTGCTCTGAACAACTCCTCGTTGAGAAACAGCCCCCGGAACAGGCCAGACCTCGACGACACGCTGGCGGCAGGGATGTCTGAGCTCTCTCATGTTGGTGGTGCTTCAGATAAATCTGCACAAATCTAAAGCAGCCTCGGCTGTTTTAAGCAGTCGTCTTTCTAAAGGCGACGTAGACGTGGTCCTTATCCAAGAGCCCTGGGTCAATAGCTCTAGGATCTGTGGATTGGGGACTAAGGGGTACAAGCTCATCCAAGCCAATGATGAGGGCAAGGTCAGAACCTGTATTTTGGTAAAGTCTGAGCTAAACACCTTTCTATTACCCAACTACTCAAATGGTGACGTTACAGCTGCCAGCTTAACAGTCGGCAGCACCAGCCTAACGATGGCGTCGGTCTATATGCCCTATGACGCCGAAGAACCTCCTCCGCAAAAGGAGGTGAAAGATCTGGTGGATAATTTCTGTACGGGCCATCTTATTATTGGAGCTGACGCTAATGCTCATCACGTCCAGTGGGGAAGCTCCGATATTAACGCTAGGGGCGAGTCTCTGTTTGACTACCTACTAACAACTAACCTGGTGGTTTGTAACGTGGGTAACGAGCCTACTTTTATAACTAAAGCTCGTAGGGAGGTTATAGACCTCACTGTTTGTAGCGAAGGCGCTTATGAGTGGGTCAGAAAATGGCGTGTTCTTGATGAGCATTCATTTTCTGACCATCGGTACATAGAAATTGTGTTAGACTTTATTGTTGAGCAGCCAGTTATGAAACGAAATCCACGCAACACTAACTGGCAGCTACATAACCAAATATTAGCTAGGGACCTACCAGTATTACCTCCACAAGCCCCCTCATCAGTGGGAGAACTGGATGATCTGGTAACGACCTTTACAACGGCGCTCTCAAATGCCCTAGAGCAGGCTTGTCCAGTACCAAAACCACGCGGCAAACATAGACCCCACTGGTGGTCTTACGACCTGGATTCGTTCCGTATATCATGCAGGAAGCAATTTAACAAGGCCAAGAGCATCGGTACGGAGCCTGAATGGCTCGAATATAAAGCTAAACTGAGGGCCTATAAAAAGGCTCTAAGGCAAGCGAAGAGAACTTCGTGGAGAAATTTCTGCACCGGGGTCGAAAAAGTCGATGATACAGCGAGACTTAGACGAGTGCTATCAAAAACTCAAACAGCCATTAGCTATTTACGGAAGCCTGACGGATCTTGGACCAGCACGGAAGGGGAAACCCTGGAGCTGCTCCTGAACACACACTTTCCGGGGAACTTGTATGATGCACCTGTAGCATCTGCAACAAACCTGGCGGTAAACATACCCATTACGGAGGAAAGGGTAAGATGGGCAATCAAAAGCTTTGAGCCGTTCAAGGCAGCCGGGCCAGACGGGATTTTCCCCGCACAACTTATAAACACGCTGGAAATATCAGCTAAATGGCTGGTAGTTCTCTATTCAGCCTGCCTGGCTCTTAATTACATTCCGTGCTCCTGGAGAAGCGCCACGGTAGTCTTTATTCCAAAGGCTGGGAAGGCCTCACACTATGAGCCTAAAGACTACAGACCGATCAGTCTCTCGTCTTTTGCACTTAAAACCTTCGAGAGGATAATTAGCGATTATCTCTCCTCTACTATTGATAGCAACCTTATTTCTAGCTATCAACATGCATACACCAAAGGTAAATCAACGGAAACTGCGCTCCACAGCCTAGTCTCTATTGTTGAAAAATCATTGCACGAAAAGGAGTACTGTCTCGTGGCCTTTCTGGACATCGAAGGGGCTTTCAACAATATAAGGCCGGAGGCTATTAACACTGCTTTAACAAACCTGGGCATAAATAGGTCTCTTATTGGACTAATTGATCAACTACTAAAGGGAAGGAAAATAGTTTCTTCACTGGGAACAGTTGATCTTTCACGCTATGTCACAAGAGGAACGCCTCAGGGTGGTGTTCTCTCCCCGCTCCTATGGAACCTCACCGTAAACTCGCTGCTACGAGACACAGAGTGGGGGGGCGGGAAGATAGTGGCATATGCAGACGATTTAGCTATTGCATATAGGGGCAAATTCCCACAAACCCTGTGTGACTTGATGCAAGTAGCACTGCGTGAAGTTTCTTCATGGTCCTCTCGCTGCGGACTTAGCATCAACCCGGGAAAGGTGGAGCTTGTCCTTTATACCAGGCGGTACAAGATACCACCGCTGAACCTACCAGAACTAGATGGCGTGCGCCTGAACTTAGCTGATAAAGCCAAATTCCTAGGCACAGTTCTAGATAGAAAGCTTAACTGGAAGGAGAATGTCATCCAGCGCCAGAGGAAAGCGTGCATTGCACTTTACACGTGTAAAAGAGCCATTGGCAAAAAATGGGGGCTCAGCCCCAAAATTTGCAGATGGATCTACACTGCGATAATCCAGCCAATTATGCTGTATGGAGTCGTGGTATGGTGGCCTGCGCTAGGAAAGGCAACAAACCTAAATCTGTTAGGAAAAGTCCACAGATCGAGCATGATCTGTATAAGCGGGGCGTTAAGAACAACGCCCAATGAAGCTCTCCAGGCAATTCTTGGCTTTTTGCCACTCGATCTGGAAGGGTACCGGGCAGCAGCGGCATCGGCTCTGCGTCTAAGGGAAACGTCCGTCTGGGGCGCAAGCACTATTGGACACTCCTGTATTCTAAGATCTTACAGCTTTCTCCCTCTGAGCACAGATCGGTGTGCGACCACAACAGTCGGAGATTGTTGTTTTAGAATAAACATTCACAGCAGGGAAGACTGGGAGAACATAGATCGGTGTCCCGCTACTAATGGCGGCACTTTTATATACACCGACGGCTCGAAGCTAGACGGCAGAGTCGGAGGAGGGGTTTACTCAAGGGATTTGGACCTAGAACTCTCCTTTAGACTACCTGATCACTGCAGCGTCTTCCAGGCTGAAGTTTCTGCAATCATGGACGCCGTGACTTGGATAGGTAAACGCACCATCGGACAGGATATCTGTATTTTCAGCGACAGCCAAGCGGCCATCAAATCCCTTGGCTCTTACTCGTTCAACTCTGAACTGACGCTCAGCTGTCGTCGATCTCTTCAAGAGATGGCCCAACAGAACCGCGTGAACCTCACATGGGTCCCGGGACACAGGGACATTGAGGGAAACTGTAGGGCAGACGAACTTGCCAGGCAGGGCACGACCAAGCAGATTCTTCAAGATAAAGAGCGCATAGGTATGCCGTTTGCCACGTGCAAGCTAATGCTGAAGGAGCATACACTCCGCGAAGCCAACGAAAGATGGCTACAAGCCCCAGGGTGCCGGATATCCAAGCAAACCTGGCCAAAATGCGATCTTAAAAGATCTAGACACATATACGCCCTAAAAAGGAAGGAAATCTCCATATTAATAGGTGTTTTAACCGGGCACTGCCTTATTGGTAGGCACGCAGCAAGGCTAGGCGTTCCCTACCGACGATGCTGCAGGAGTTGCAAAGATGATGAGGAAGAGGAAACGGTGGAGCACCTCATCTGCAACTGCCCGGCCTTAAGCGGAGCGAGAAGGCGCTCTCTGGGAGTTCCCTTCCTGGTTAGCTTAAGCCAGGTCGCGGAGCTAGACATAAAGGACTTGATGGCCTTCATCAAGTTATCAAAATGGTTCGAGGAGGGGTAGCGGTGTCGGTTAGGAGTGTCAGTCCCGGGTTTCGGCTATATGGAGAGTCCCAACAGCACTGGGATTTTCCATATGGCCGGGCCCCGGGACTGACTTTCCTAGTGTTTGGTGGTATCACAACGGGCCTTTTATTACTGGCCTAGGTGTGCCTTTGCGGCAGCCACTTCTACCTACCTACCTACCTATATGTGTGTAGGGCCAGGCTAGATTTTCCCATTTAATATCATTTGCCCGCCCTGGAAAGAATAGTCAGGCCCAAACCAGTTAATGAATGCATTATAAGCAGGGCCTCTGTAGTGATGTCTATCTAGATCCTAATTAGTTTTTCCAGGGCAAGCCAAATTTAACCCTCAAATGGGCAAGCCGGTATTAATGGTGGGATGTATTGTTACTATCAAATTTTCAGAATGAATAATTTTATAGTGAGCACCGTCTTAAGACGGTCTTGCTGGTCCGAGTGTGAAGAAATTAAGTGTTTTTAAATAATTTCCATGATGACATTGAGACGGTCTTATCCGTTTGAGAGTTAAAAGGGGAAAACAAGTAACGATGGGATTGTATTCGGCTGTGCCGAAGGCGGTATACCTTTCATGAAAGAGATGCGTATTTCACTTGAAAACACCAGCTCTTTGGCTTCTTTTATTATCATTTTACAAAGGCCAAATGAAACCTGTGGTCTTCCCCTTCCCCCTGCGATATATATATATATATATGATTATATATCAAACCAAGCTAAATTTTTGTATCTGCAAAAATGGTGAAGAAATGGCGAAAGTCCTCTTATCTGAAGAATCGCTTTTATGGGAGATATATTCTTTATCGACCCGATCCTACCGGTTTCGATATTGGTTAGTAGAATACTAAAATATACCTGTGTACCAAATTTTATCGATATAGAAATTGACATTAAATTGCATACAAACAGATGGACGGACAAATGAATTATGTGGTCAACACAGCTCGGTGATCTAGTCATATAGGTATACTAACTAGGGGTGGGACTATTCGTATAAAAATTATTCGAACAAACAACTCGTTTATTCGACGCGAATAAAAAATTCCAATAATATTTATTCGAATTATTTATTCGAGTATTCGAATAGTTGTATTGAACTACTAGATGAAACGCAAATGGTTTTCATGTACAAATTAGGAGTGGGAATAATTTCGAATAATATTCGAATAAATGTTATTCGAATAAACGAATAAAAATATTTGTTCCAAAAAATTCGAATAGTTTGCCAAGTATTTTATTCGATATTGCCTTTTTTGTATTCGAATAATATAATTTTATAATGTATAGGTTTTGGGGTCATTTTGGGACTGTTTTGAATGGTCCCCTAAGAGACCTCAAAGTGGCCCCAATTTGGCCCAAAATTGTCTCAAATTGGCTTCAAAATGGTTTGAAAGTGATCCCATAGTGACCTAAAGCGTCCCCAAGGGATCCCAAAGTGACCCCAAACTGGCCCCAAAATGGTCTTAAAGTGATCCCATAGTGACCACAAGTGACTCCAAAGTGACCCCACGTGTTCCCAAACTGACCCCAAGTGGTCCCAAAGTGACCCCAAACTGATCCCAAGTTTTCCAAGTGAGGTCACTTTGGGAACAATTTGGGATCCCATTTTGGGGTCAATTTGAGATTTAGGTCACTATGTGATCAGATTGAGACCATTTTGGTGCCAATTTGAAACCATTTTGGGACCATTTTGGGGCCACTTTGGGATCCCTTGAGGTCGCTTTTGGTCAGTGTGGGATCACTTTAAGACTATTTTGGGGTCAATATGAGGTCACTTTGGGATCCCTTGGGGTCGCTTTAGGTCACTATGGGATCACTTTAGGACCATTTTGGGGTCAATTTGAGACCATTTTGGGGCCATTTTGGGATCCCTTAGGGTCGCTTTAGGTCACTATGGGATCACTTGAGGACCATTTTGGGATCAATTTGAGATCCTTTTGGGGCCAATTTGGGATCCCTTGTGGTCGCTTTAGGTCACTACGTGATCAGATTGAGACATTTTAGTGCCAATTTGAGAACATTTTCGGGCCAATTTGGGACTATTTTGGGGCCACTTTGGGATCCCTTGGGGTCGCTTTAGGTCACTATGGGATCACTTGAGGACAATTTTGGGGCCATTTGAGACCATTTTGAGGATTCTTTGGGACCATTCACAGTCCAAAAATGACCCCAAAACCTATACATTATAAAATTATATTATTCGAATAGAAAAAAATACAATAGCGAATAAACAACTATTCGAATAATTGACAACTATTCGAATACTTGGCAAACTATTCGATTTTTTTGGAACGAATATTTTAATTCCCATTATTTTACTGCCTTTTAGGAATTTTGATACCATTATATTATTTTAATGCCTTACAATCCACTGGTTATAAAAATTACCGGTCAGAATGTAATTTCAACGATAAAGCAAGGTTTAAGTTAGTGATACATCTAGAATCTCTTGTATCTCTCCAGAACAAAAAAGCAGTATAAAGGTATCACAGTGTAAAAAGGCAGTATAAATGAAAATATACTGCCTTTATACTCAGTAAGATATGAATGCTGCTTGGAATATATGGGGAGAAAAGCAGTAACTTTGACTTACAAACCAAAAAAGCAATAAATGATTTTTTTTATTTCGGATTTACAAAGCAGAAAGGCAGTATCTCTCGAAAATATAAAGGGTTTGTTTTACAATCCAAAAAAATCAGTAAATAATATTTTACTGCTTTTTGATTTACAAAGCAGAAAGGCAGTTCGCTGATCCTTAAACGTCCTAAGTATAATTTTCGCCCATAATCAGATGCAATTGATTCTTCATGAATCCTTTTAATATCTCAATAATTATTTATGGCTGTTATGCAGCAAAATAACTAGGTATTTAGTTCGAACACACCCCAACTTCACCTTCAGTTTTCTCGTTAATCAATTTTTATAACATACTGCCTTTTTGCCTAGGACGGCAGTATAGACACATTCACTTGAACTTAAAACATTCACTTGAACCTAAAACACCCGCTTGCAAACGAAAATCAACACATACTAAAGGCTAGTTCACTTTTCTATTAAAAAAAAAAAAAAAAAAAAAAAAAACTAATGGCGGCGATATACCTACAGGTTATCATCATAACCTCGAACGAGATTTTTAGCCGAGCTTCTCTTTCCAACTTGTGGTGTGTTGCTTTTTTTTTTGAGTTTTTCCTACAAGTTGGCGGGACCTACAGTTTTTTGCCGACTCCGAACGGCACTTGCAAAGCAAATGAATTTTTTGCTGAGAAGCTTCTCATGGCAGAAATACACCCGGAGAGTTTGCCAGACTACTGCCGAGGGGCGACCCCGTTTTAGAAAAATTCTTTTTCTAAATAATTTTTGATGTTACTTTTGCCGGGCATCGAACCGCCACGACTTGGTGTAGAAGGCCGAACACTTAACCGCTACACCGCCATACTATACTTAATTATTTATTGGTCATAAAAAGGTCCATATGTATGTACTATATATGTATGTATGTAAACTGTGCATTAGTTAAATGTAACTAGTGTGTTTAAAAAAAACAGAATTTAAGATTTTCTCTAAATTGCAAGAGTGAAATGCAAAATATGAAAGAAAGAGTTAGTTGACAAAAATAGCGGAACGCTTTTTCATTCATAAATCTTCAAGAAAATGTAGCCAAAACCGCACTTTTAAGTAATTTTAGAAGAAGAAATCTAATATGAAATAATTGATTGGACGGACGGATATAAATTGCAAAACTTCAATTGAGAAAAATGATCGAAATCTGTCACGCACCACCAGGCGGTCATAAAAATTAGCGCAGAACTTGCAACTTCTCAGCCGTACTCAACGATGACGTAACGTTGTCAAATAAACACGCACAAACATTCATACTCCTTGAGTTAAGTATATGTATAAAAAGTCGCATACGCTTTTGTTCCTGTACATTGCGTGCGTAAACCCACACAGGCTGTGTGCCAAACGGTTTAAAAAAGCAAATTTTGACAGAGCGATGTTATATTCTGACAGTTATCGTGGTGAATATGAACGTCAGAATTTACCCTAGCCCTGGGGGCTAGGTCAAATTTTGACAATCAATAATGTGAGCACAGGGATGCATGTGCTGTTAACATTCATATTATTTCACATAAATTTATGTTCACATGCGTTATTTAACACTAAAATATAATATAATGCGAATAATACGCAATATAATTGCATGAAAAACACGTAAAATGAGAATTGATTCACAAAGCATCTGCTTTTGCACGTGCTTTTTCCATACGTAAAAATTTACTACTGTCATAATTTAACGTTTCGTTTGGCACAGCAAAATGGCAAATATTCGTTCACCATAGGAAATTTGTTCACCTCATTTTACTCTGACGAAAAATGTTTTCAATTAGCACACAGCCACATGTGATTTCTCCGCTTGTTTGAAAGCGACTCAAATTAATTTTCATCCCTAAAATATTTACAAATCACGCGACGTCGTTGTATGCAAGCACACAATATATGCAAAACCGTCTTTCAGGACAGGGTTGTCATTTTTTGGGGAAATGTTTGAGCAAAATGTCGTTCGCTGCCTAATTTTTATGTATGCCTGGTACCCCAAAATCTTGCTTCTTCAAAATTCAAAGTCTTTGGTTGAGAAAGTAAATTGTGATGTTTGTAAAAAGTGGCATTGTGTGCGTAAACCCACACGCCTTTGGGCCATGTAAATGTACGCAACAGCGATTGTCATCGTGTCAGCTGGCTTACGAACAAACATTCATAACTGGCATCTTATATATTATATATTAATATATAAATGAAATATGCACCGATTGAAAGGAAATTGAAAAAAACTGACGGTATATTTTCAGGGGCGTCCCCGAAATTTAAGGATGGGGGTACGGGGCTAGCGACCCCTCGACCCTCTAAAGTTTTTATTGGTCGAATTTTCGATCACAAGCGATACTAGTTTATATAAATCGATGTCATAAATCCATCAGTGACGAGTTTCACACAGTCGAATAAGTTTTCAAAAATGCACCGCCATATTGGATCCACCATTTTGAATTAAAAAAAACCGATATCGGATTCGTAATCAGACAACTCATAAACCCCCGAGTACCAAGTTTCAATAAAATCCAATTAGATTATTGGACCCGCCATTTTGAATTTAAAAAGATTGACATCGGATTCATAGTCAGCGATGTCATAAACCTTCTAGATGCGAAATTTCCAAGACCGAATTTAAAAAAATTTTAAAATACCGAAGAGATTTTTGACCGAAAAAAAAAATGTCGAAAAAATGCAAATGACCGAAAAAGGTCGAAATTTGGATGCTTAATGTAAAATTTCGGAAATTTGAGTTTAACAACGTATTTTATGACAGTATACAATTATTTATCACTTCCTTACCTCTTACGAAGAACTTTTCGAAATGTCGAAAAAATGCAAATGACCGAAAAAGGTCGAAATTTGGATGCTTAATGTAAAATTTCGGAAATTTGAGTTTAACAACGTATTTTATGACAGTATACAATTATTTATCACTTCCTTACCTCTTACCAAGAACTTTTCAACCATTTTCCATTTCCCCTTGTTAGAGGTAACAACAGAAATATTCTCAGACATTTTCGGGCTACAAACTGCACATGTAAAAATTAAGATTGAGAATGACTTATGATTTGTACTTATTAAAAGCATAACACTAATCATTTGGTAATGATCATTTCGAGAAAGTTAATGTTATTTTACTGAGCTAAACTATGCTGGAGTCACCAATGGCAAAAATAAATCGATGTGTCTTTGATGCGAAGTCTATGTACATTTGTTTCGCTATATATGTACATCGATGCTTCGACTTGGTTAGTTTTCTAATATGTGTATATTTTTCTAATTACGTGCATATTTTTGAACAAGGAAAAGATGTTGGTCCAATTTACTTTTGTTTTTGGACAAGTGAGAAACCGAAATAACGTTTAAACGTTCAAAATTACACAATTTTTATAGAAACATCGATGTATCGATACATCAAATATTTGCGTGACTATAAAAGTCGCCAAAAACTTTTAACTTCACCGTCAGGTTTTATATTTGCTTGCAAGAGCTATTGCAAAACACTAGAAAAATAATACTCAACATTAATATATAAGATGTAGAAACAATGTAATGAATGATGTGTAAAATTCGCGCGAATTTTTTGGTTTTTTGGATATATTTCGGGTCTGGTACGATATGTAGAAAAAAAAGAAGTCGAAACTAAAAATGTCGAAAAAAAAATGTCGAAAAAAAATGTCGAATGAAAAAATGTCGAAAAAAAATATATAAGATGTAGAAACAATGTAATGAATGATGTGTTAAATTCGCGCGACATTTTTTCATTCGACATTTTTTTTCGACATTTTTTTTTCGACATTTTTAGTTTCGACTTCTTTTTTTTCTACATATCGTACCAGACCCGAAATATATCCAAAAAACCAATGCGAAATGGGGTCAGCGTAGGCGTTTTAGTTGCACCGTTTTCAATTTCGAAACATACTTTCAGGAGTTAAACCCTTTCTACTCATCCAAGAAGGCTATTAAATTGCATGAATATTCCTCAATGAAAACAGAATAACAACACACAAAAACGCAAATTTTTACTGCACTTAAACATGTTAAAATTACATTAAATTTGCAAGCATCTCATTTTTTTATAAAAACCTTAAAAAAAAAAAATAGCAGCCTCTTTTTTTGTCACAAGGAACCATATATCGGGGTAGCGTTTTAGATTTTCCAAAAAAAAAAATTTTTGAACCACACTAATATGGATGATTTAGTTGTATTATGATGTTCTGAAACCCATATGCTGAAAAATTTAAGAGACGTGTTCTCCACTTGTCGAAAATACAACCTAAAATTACATCCAGAGAAGTACCTATTTTTCAGCCAAGAAGTAACTTATTTAGGACATAAATGTACAAACAAGGGAATATTACCCGACTCGAGCAAATTTGAAACAGTCCAAAATTACCCAACACCAAAAACAGCCGATGAAGTTAAGACAATCGTAGCTTTCTGCAACTATTACAGAAGATTCTTACCGAATTTCGCGGAACACTCACGAAAATTAACTTACTTACTTACTTAAAATAGCCTTTAACCGCCTAGGCGATTTTGGACGTCCAACATGTTACGCCAGTCGGTTCTTTGTTGAGCCAACTGACGCCAATTAGAGACACCACGTGCTCGCAGCTCTGCCTCTACTTGGTCCTGCCATCGAAGTGGTGGTTTCCCTCTTCCTCTACTTCCACCGGCGGATGCCGATAAAAATACCTTCTGGGCCGGAGCGTCTTCGTTCATTCGCACCACGTGTCCTAGGCAGCGGAGCCGCTGGGTTTTAATTCGCTGAACTATGTCCACGTCTGCGTAAAGCTCATACAGCTCATCATTATATCTTCTTCGGTACTCGCCGTCGCCAACTTTTAGGGGTCCATAAATCTTTCGAATAATTTTTCCCTCGAATACTCCCAGAGCCGCCTCATCAGATGCTGTCATTGTCCATGCTTCTGCACCATATAGAAGGACGGGTACGATAAGTGACTTATAGAGTGTTGTTTTTGTTCGTCGAGAGAGGAATTTACTTCTGAATTGCCTACTCTGCCCAAATTAGCATTTGTTTATCCTTCTATGGATTTCCAGGCTTACATTGTTGTTGGTAGTAATGCTGCTTCCCAGGTATACAAAGTCCCTTACTATCTCGAAATTATGGCTGCCAACAGTGGCGTGGTTGCAAAGGCGCGAATGCGCTGACTCTTTGCTTGATGCCAGCTTCGTTTTACTTTCGTTCACCACCAAACCCATTTTTCAGCTTCCTTTTCTAATTTGGAGTACGCAGAAGTTACGGCGCGGTTGTTGAGGCCAATGATGTCGATTTCGTCGGCATACGCCAACAGTTGTACGCTCGTGTAATATATTGTTCCTGCGCGGTTAAGTTCTGTAGCTTGTATTATTTTCTCCAGCATCAAATTAAAGAAATCGCACGATAGGCGGTCGTCCTGCCTGAAACCTTGTTTAGTTTCGAACGGCTCGGAGAGGTCCTTCCCAATTCTGACCGAGCTGGTGGTATTGTTCAGCGTCATTTTGCACAGCCGTATAAGTTTTGCTGGGAAACCAAAATCAGACATAGCGGCATATAGGCAACTCCTTTTGGTGCTGTCGAAGGCGGCTTTAAAATCAACAAAGAGATGGTGTGTATCGATCCTTTTCTCACGGGTTTTTTCCAAGATTTGGCGTATTGTAAAAATCTGGTCGATGGTAGATTTACCAGCTCTGAAGCCTCACTGATAAGGTCCAATCAGTCGGTTGACGTCAGGCTTCAGTCTTTCGCGCAATACGCTTGATAGGACCTTATATGCGATACTCAAAAGGCTGATTCCACGATAGTTGGCGCAGTTTGCGGGATCACCCTTCTTATGGATTGGGCAGAGAACACTTAGGTTCCAATCTTCAGGCATGCATTCATCCGACCATATTCTACACAAGAGCTGGTGCATGCACCTTACCAGCTGCTCGCCGCCGCATTTGAATAGCTCAGCGGGCGGGCCGTCGGCACACGCCGATTTATTGTTTTTTAGCCGTGATATAGCTACTCGCAACTCGTTATAGTCGGGTTGGGGAACTTCGATTCCATCGTCTTCGATTGTGGGGTCGAGTTCATCCTCTTCTCTGGATTGTTGCTCCGTTCCACCGTTTAGAAGGGCAGAGAAGTGATCCCTCCATAACCCTAGTACTCTCTAAACATCTGTCAATAGGTCGCCGGGCGTTGCTTCTGCCCTTCGATTTCACGCTTTTCCGCTTTCCTTTTCTTCGCCCGAAATTAGCCGTCTCGCTTCCCTCTTCATCTCGCGGTAGTGTTCACATACGCTCCTCGTTGCATTCTGTCTGTTGTGACTGCAGCTTTTCGACGTCCAGCTTTCCTTGCATTTTTGTGGTGCCTCTTTCGTTGTACTTAGGCGAGTACGAATCTTGGCTGCTCCCAAGTAGTGATCGGAGTCGATTTTTGGACCCCGCATCGTACGTACGTCCATAACGCTGGAAGCATGCCGTCCGTCTATCACAAAGTGATCGATCTGATTGCGTGTTTTCCGATCTAGCGATAGCCATGTTGCTTGATGGATCTTTTTATGCTTGAACCTGGTGCTGGCTACGACCATATTTCGTGTACCGGCGAAGTCGATCAGCCTATATCCATTCGGCGAAGTCTCTTCATGGAGGCTGAACTTTACGACAGTGGGGCCCAATACACCCTCTTTGCCCACCCTGACGTTAAAGTCGCCAAATCGCGACTTTGACATCATGATGGGGGCAGCGCTCATAAGTTTCTTCTAATTTCGCGAAGAATGCATCTTTTTCCACGTCGTCCTTGTCCTCGGTCGGTGCGTGCGCACAGATAAACGATATGGTGAAAAATCGTAGTTTTATTCGGATTGTGGCAAGACGCTCGTTCACGGCTGTGAAAGACACTACCTGTTTCACAAGCCGCTTTCCCACCCCAAACCGACGCCGAATCTGCCCTCATTAGTGTGACCGCTCCAGTAGACATTGCAGGTTTGGATGGTCTTATGACCTTGCCCCGTCCATCGCATTTCTTGTATAGCGGTGATGTCAGCTTTTGCCTGTTTGAGGACCCCAACTAGGCGGGCATCGTCACCTTCCCTGCTAAGGGTTCGGACATTCCAAGAACATGCCCTGATTTCCTTAATCATATTCCTATTTAATTTGCAGTGGTCCTTATCTAAAGAGTGAGTTATCATATCCGAGGCCTGAATATGTGGTGGGTCCCAAACCCCACTTTCGTGGACTTCTACACACGGCCCCACCTCCAAAATTAACTAGACTTTGCAAAAAGAATGTTTCCTTAGAATGGACACAAGAATGCCAAAAAGCTTTTGTCTACTTAAGGAAGCATTAATTAGTCCAAAACTTTTGCAATACCCAGATTTCGATAAAAAAAATCTGCATAACAACAGACGCTAGTGGGTACGCTTGTGGGGCAGTCCTTAGCCAAGAACATGATGGCAAACAGTTACCAATTGCTTACGCTTCTAGGTCCTTCACCAAAGGTGAAACCAACAAAGCCACAATAGAAAAAGAATTGGCCGCAATTCATTGGGCCATAACCTTCTTCAGACCATATGTTTATGGCAGAAAATTTCTAGTTAAAACTGACCATCGTCCTTTAACATACCTATTCTCGATGAAGAGCCATTCATCTAAGCTGACACGAGTAAGACTCGATTTAGAAGAGTACGATTATCCCGCATAACAATTGATGGATGACATGCTGTCGTTTTGGACAAGCACGCATTGGCGCTAGCAAATACAGCTGACAGCCGTAGGGATATTCAATCGGCGGTTGTCATTCCAGAGCCAGGCAAGACACAAATGAGTGGGGCAAGCCAGAGAGAGGATAGAGCAGGGGCGTCACCCTCGGATGCTAGGCCTAGGTAAATAGTTTGCGATGCATGTTGCGGCAACCACATGCTGAGTCTGAGGGCAAGAAGAGATTTTGTGACAAGAAGAAATTTATGTCCAAATTTTTTTTAAATAGGCCATGGAGCTGAAAGCTGCTAACAAGTGGAATGCTGGATGTGTCCTGGTAAGCCTAAATACAAGAGGGTGCTTTGTCTAAACAGATAGCCGAAGAAGCAGGAAAATACCTTGCAGGGGCAAGGGGAGCGCAACCCACCAAATCCGAAGAGGAAGTTGGATGGACAGCTAAAGGGATACATAGATAAGGTGCAATAAGAGGGCAAGAAGGGGCGAAATGAGAGCAAAGTGATGAATGCGCCAGATAATAGAGAGCTAGACAATCTACTCACGAGGTTCTGGGAAATGGAGCAAGTGAAAGAGTGCTTGTGCGAACAAAGAAGAGGAGTTGGTAGAGAAAATCTTCTTAGATACTTATTTCAGAGATAGCGATGGTAGATTCGTAGTCACTATACCCCTGAAAGAAGTCAGGGATATGGGGAGTTCGAAAGAAATTGCGTTGCGAAGGTTTCTATATTTAGAGAAACGCTTGGAAAGGGAGCCAGAGCTGAGGACGAAATATATAGAATTTATGAGAGAGTATGAAGAACTGGGGCATATGAAGATAGTGGATAAACATTCGGGGCAGAGTGAGTTGACATATTATATCCCGCATCAATGTGTGGTGAAAAAGTTTCGCGTTGTTTTTGACGCAAGCTGCCGTACTAACAAAGGGATTTCTTTAAACGAGGTGCACTTACCAGGGGAAAAGTTGCAGAGAGATTAGACCGAGATAGTAATGCGATTCAGAAGGCATAAAACCGCATTTAGCGCAGATATCAAGATGATGTTTCGCCAGATTGGGATTGCGAGAGATCAATGGGACATGCAGAGAATTTTCTGGCGCGAGAGTAGAGAAGAACCTTTGAGGGAATATTGGCTAACAGTAGTGACATATGGTATGACATCATCAGCATACAATGCTGTGAAATCAGTTATACAGTGTGCTAGAGACGCGCAAGACGACCATCCCGTAGCGGCAGAGGCTATCACAAATGACAAGTACATGGATGATTGCCTGACTGGGGCAAATAGTGAGCAAGGTGAGATCATGCTGGCACAGCAGATGGATCGCATCTTAAAGGGTGCTGGTTTCAGCCTCCGCAAGTGGGGGTCGAATAGTAAGGAGCTTATGAGGGCGCTAGATTCTAGTGAGCAAGACTTTTTAAAATTCGAAGACGAAACAAGGGTGCTAGGGTTGGTATGGCTGGTATCACCAGACAAGTATGCATTTGTCGTAAAGACACCGGAGCTTCCAAATGTTATAACAAAACGGGTTGGGGTGAGCTGTGTGGGTCAACTATTTGATCCAAATGGCTACATCCAAATGGCTACATTACTTATGGCGCTTGAAGCTAGAGTGGGATGAAAAATTACCATCGGAGCTAGAAGCGAGATTCAAAGATTATTGGAGCGAGATGAGATAGCTTGCAGATATCAGGATGCCGAGATGGCTTGGTACACATTCGTTGGGGCAAGTAGAGCTGCACGGTTTCACTGATGCGTCCGAATCAGCCTATGGGGCAGTTATTTATGCTCGAACGGTGCAACATAACGGAAAGGTTTTGTGCAGGTTAATAGTATCCAAAACTAGGGTAGCACCAGTAAAGAAAGTGACGATACCGAGGTTGGAGTTGTCAGCATGTGAGCTTTTGTCCAGATTACTGCTGGAAGTTAAGAGGGCGATGAACTGGGGTGAGATCAATTATACCTTGTGGACAGATTCGCTGGTTGTACTGTATTGGTTGGAAAAGATACCAAGAGATTTGAAAACCTTTGTAGCTAATCGCGTTTCAACCATTCAGGATAACGCCACAGAGAAAAATTGGAAACATGTATGGTCGGAAGATAATCCTGCCGACTTATTACGTAGAGGCTTAAGGCCTGGTGAGCTAACGAGTTCCCCTTCTAATCGTATGAATGGGAGGCGAGCACTGTGCTCTCAGGTATTGGCTCTGGCGGCTTACTTCATTGCTTGTGAAAAATCTCGATTTGTGATTGCGACTATACTGCCGTCCTTAGCAGTATGTTATTAAAATTCATTATCGAGAAAACTGAAGTTGAAGTTGGGGTGTGTTCAAACTAAATAACTAGCTATCTTTTTACATAACAGACATAAATGAATATTGAGATATTAAAAGGCTTCATGTAGAATCATTTGCATCTGATTATTTGCGAAAATTATCCCTGGGGCCTTAAAGGACAGCGAACTGCCTTTCTGCTTTGTAAATCGAAAAGCAGTAAAATATCATTTACTGCTTTTTTGGATTGTAAAAAATGTATTAATTTTTGGAGAGATACTGACTTCCTGCTTTGTAAATCAAAAATAAATAAAAATTCTTTTACTGCTTTATTAGTTTGTAAGTCAAAGTTGCTGCCTTTCTTTCCATATATTCCAAGCAGCATTCTTAACATTGTGAGCATAAAGGCATTCCATTTATACTGCTTTTTTACACTGTGATACCTTTATACTGCTTTTTTGTTCTGGAAAGCTACAAGAGATTCTAGATGTATCACTAACTTAAACCTTTTCTTATCGTTGAAATTGCATTCTGACCGATAATTTTTATAATCAGTGAATTGTAAGACATTGAAATAATGTAATGGTATCAAAATTCCTAAACGGCAGTAAAATCATTTTGCTAAGGACGGCAGTATACGCTATGTATTCAGAATATTCCATAAACTATATGTGAATTACAAACGTATGTTATGCAGATCAAATAAACGAAACAATGTTATGAGGCTTAAATATACTCCCCGCCCTAGACGGCTTAGTCGTCTAGTAATGAGCCATAGGTTGCTGGTTTGATCCGGCTCGAAGGTATGCATTGCGATGCGACGGTAGTGTTCAATAAGATTAGCCGTGGTACCTCCGCAATTCCATTCCTGGAATGGTCAATGGCTCGGATCTTTCACTGTCCGCACATACACGCACTTTGGTACTTCATGGGCTTGTCTTTTAGGAATAATCCATCGGCAGCGTGCGAACGGGAGCTCGTCCTGCCCCTTTCCATGGGCAGGATTGTACGGTGTGAAGAGACGGCAAATCCCAGCTCCTTTCCCTATGCAAAAGCAATCGTAGTATTATACAACTGCACCAGACATAATTGCAGTCATATCATATTGTCATACAGCGAATATAACACTACGAAATGGCAGATACGAGGAGCTGGTGAAGGGTAGGACGCTTATATACGAGTCAATCCATATGAAAACGTCTAATATTAACAAAAATCGTCGCTGATTAGTCTCGGATTTTTCTAAAACTTTTAGGGACACTTCCTTAGGGTCCTAAAGGAACAAATTTACACACATTTAATTTTTATAATCACTCGTTTCGGACTGGCCGAATATCAAAGTTTGAAAAACGTAATTTTTAGGCTTACGCTATTATAGCTGTACAAATGTTTCTATTAGAGATATTCTTACATGCGATACGGCATTTTAAAGGTTAAAGAGAGTAATTTCTTGGAAAGTAAATAATAAATTATACAGCGAGTACCTGGTTTTAAAAACCTGGTACTAAAAATACGTTATTTTTATCCTATTTTTTGTCAAGTTTAGCTGGCTCTGGTGTCTTCACTGTTTTAAGTACCCACTCAATTTTTTCAGAAATTATGGGTACATATCTTAGAAGAAACTAACCCATCCATTGGTCAAAAAAACTCACTCCTTATAGATGAATGATTATCTCGAAATTTGTAAGTTTTCAAAAATCGTGTTTTTCAGGCTCTAAAACGGACATGTTTCTCAAGAGATAAAAATACGAATTTCTCATGGACTCTAGTCCTGACCTTTAGCTTCTAATACCTCAACATTTCGTGTTGTTATTTTCATGCCCGGAGTGTAATGGAGTGTGGTTGCTAAGTGACCTTGCTCAATCCCGACTCCTGCGTCCTCGTTCGTGCTCTCTGGGCAACGTGAGCTACCTAGGCTCGCGGTAGAAAGAGAGGGGCACCGGTGGGGCCACTCTGACATACTTGGTTTAAGGGCTCAACGAGGTCTTTTTCGCAGCGTCTGTTCACCACATGGTGCGGCTGCAAGCGGGTGTCTGTCTTGTAGCAAGCGGCTCGCTATATAAATGTGTGAAAATTTGTTTTTCAAAATCCCGGAGACGGGTTGTGCGCTTGGTTTGGGACCCGCCACGTAAAAACTTAATTCCAATGAAAAGCAAACAAAAGCCGCGGATGAGAAACCCCTTTAATGTTGACGACCCGGCAAAACGAAACAAGGACTACGAGAAGGATATTAGGGCATGTACCTGGAATGACCGGACCCTTTCAAGGGATGGTACCGCTGCCCGACTGGTTGATGTCCTCGTAAACGCAAAGGCTGACATCACTGCAGGAAATGCGATGGACGGGACAAGGAAAGACGACCATCGGACCTTGTGACGTATACTACAGCGGCCAGACACGCGGCAAAGCGCGTGGTGTAGGATTCGTGGTGGGAAAGAGACTTCGCCGCCAAGTACTAGCGTTCACTCCTGTGGACGAGCGTCTCGCTGCGATCCACATCAAGGCGAGGTTTTTCAACATAACATTTATCTGCGCCTATGCGCCGACTGAGGAGACGGACGACGGAGAGAGGGTCCTTCTACGATAAACTTGAACAAACTTATGATCGCTGCCCCCAACATGATATTAAAATCGTGCTCGGCGACTTTAATGCAAAGGTGGGCAAGGAAGGAGCCTTTGGTCCTACAGTTGGAAAATTTAGTCTCCACGATATAACATCACCCAACGGCACTAGGTTGATTGACTTCGCCGCTGCTCGCAATATGGTCATCAGTAGTACTAGGTTCCAGCATGTTGTTGTTGTAAGGTTCCAGCATAAACGAATACACCAAGCCACCATGCTGTCCCCGATCAAAGAACAAGAAACCAGATTGATCATGTCATGATTGACGGCAGACATAGCTCCACCGTTCTGGACGTGCGTACCCTGCGTGGTCCCAATATCGACTCGGACCATTATCTTGTCGCAGCCAAGATACGCACACGCCTCTGTACAACGAAGAAAGTGGGCACAGTAACGGAAGGAAAGTTTGACGTCGAGAAGCTGCGCATGACACAGACAGCTGATAATTTCACCACTCGACTCTCACACCTGCTAGCAGAGGGCCATCCTCGACCTAAAGATGTAACCGAGCAATGGAAGCATATCTCTCACTCATTGCGTGCCGCCGCTGAGGCCACTATAGGGTTCCAGCGAGCCCGCAAGAACAACTGGTACGATGAGGAATGCAAAACTGCCTGAAAGGAGACATTGCGAACGGGCGCAACCCGCAGTGTATGGCAACAATATCGTGAGGCAAAGAAGGGAGAGAGACGTCTTTTCAGAAAAAAGAAAAGTGAGGCCCCTCACCTTGAGACGCTGCCTGACAGGAATGATGCCCGAAAATTTTATGAAAAGATCCGGCGGATGACGGAAGGTTTTAAGACCGGGGCAAATTCCTGTAAGGACAATAATGGCGACCTGGTAACGGACGTACAAAGTGTACTTAAATTAGAGCACTTCTCCTCACTGCTAAATTGCGAGGGAGACGTCGAACCCGATACCCCAATCCCTGACGATGGAAAAGTCGTCCCACCACCTGACTATGATGAAGTAGGGATAGCTATATCCCGGCACAAAAACAACAAATCGCCTGGGAAAGACGGACTACCCCCCGAGCTGTTCAAACACGGAGGCGAAGAGCTGGTAAAAAGCATGCATCAGCTCTTATGCATAATATCGTCAGATGAGTGCTTGCCTCCACATTGGAATTTAAGTGTGATCTGCCCAATCCACAAGAAAGGCGATCCCGCTAACCGTACCAACTACCGCGGAATCAGTCTTCTTAATATCGCATATAAGGTTATTTCTAGCGTATTGTGTGAAAGACTGAAGCCCTTCGTCGACAAACTGATTGCACCTTATCAGTGTGGCTTTAGTCCACCAACGACCAGATTTTCACGATACGCCAAATCCTGGAGAAGACCCATGATAAAACAATCGACACTCACCATCTCTTTGGCGATTTCAAATCATCAATCTGATTATGGAGAAGATAATTCGAGCAGCAGTGCTAAACCGCAATGGTACAATCTTTTACAAGAGCGTGCAATTGCTGGCGTATGCCGATGATATTGATATCATTGGCCCTAACAACCGCGCCGTAAGCGCTGCCTTCTCTGGACTGGATAAGGAAGCGAAAAAAGTTGGTCTTGCGGTCAACGAGGAAAAGACGAAGTATTTGCTGTCATCAAAGATAGACTATTGATGTGACTATTGATAGTTACAAATTTGAAACTGTGAGGGACTTCGTCTATTTGGGAACCAGTATCAACACCGAAAATAATATCAGTCTAGAAATCCAGCGGAGAATCACTCTTGCCAACAAGTGCTACTTTGGACTGACTAGGCAATTGAGAAGTCCTCTCTCGAAGAACAAAGATCACGCTCTATAAGTCTCTCATCATACCTGTCCTGATGTATGGCCCAGATTCATGGACAATGTCAAAAGAAGATGAGATGGCCCTTGGAGTATTTGAGAGAAAAGTTCTCCGGAAGATTTATGGTCCTTCCCATGATGCCAACGGCGAGTATCGAAGGAAATTTAACGATGAGCTGTACGAGCTCTACGCAGATCTGACCATAGTCCAGCGAATTAAAGCCCAAAGGCTCCGCTGGCTGGGTCATGTTATGCGAATGGACAATGAAGCTCCAGAACAGAAGGTTTTCCTATCGTCGCCTGAATTCGGCAGCAGAGGAAGGGGGAGGCCTCGACTGAGATGGAAACAACAGGTGGAGGATGACTTGAACTCGCTTGGGGTTTCCAATTGGTGTCAGTTATCGCTAAACAGCAATGACTGGCGTGCTTTGATATGCAACGGCCAAAATCAAATGATTTTCATACTAAGGGTCTCTGCTGATGGATTTCCTAAACCAATATAAATTTTTTTTTTTTTCAAAGTAAATTTTCGTGAAGACTGGTTCATAAATAAGACAAACATCGACGTTCCACAAGAGTCACGATGGTTACTATCGCTATGGAAAAAGTTCGCCTTACCTGTATCCAAAAAGTCATTTTCTCCTATTCAAATAGTTGCAGATTTGGAACAAGGAATACAAGACATTAAAGATGAGAGAGAAAAAGACACGGCTAGGAGCGAATTTGCGTCAAAAATAAGCACTTTTCAACAAAAATTGAGTAATAACACGAAAGAAAAATTCATGCTCAAAACGTATACGAACACCAAAAGTTTTCTCAACAAACACAAGGAAGACGTGCTAATCACAAGTGCAGATAAAGGAAACAAAACCGTACTGATGTACAAACATGATTATGAGCAGAAAATGAAAGAACTACTAGCCGATAAACAAACTTACAAAACCATCAGGAATGACCCTACACAGAGAAAGAACAATAGTATGATAAACGATTTATATAAACAAAAAAGAATCAGCACCAAACAAAAACTTTAGCTGTCATGCTCAGCTGCAAATGCACCAAGACTTTACGGTCTTCCCAAAATACATAAACCAAATACACCACTTAGACCTATATGCTCCTCTATGGAGGTTCCATGCTATAAATTATCAAGGTTCATTGGAAATATTTAAAAAAATATTATATCTGAAAAACATAATTTATGAAATTCATTTGAACTGAAGGAGAAAATCAAAGATATTAAAATAGAAGAAGACGAGATCCTCATTTCATTTGACGTCATTTCATTATTTACCAATATTCCAATACATTTAGCAATACGCACGATCATGCAAAAATGGGATAAGTTGGAGCCTCACACGCAAATAGACAAAAAACAATTTCAAAATATTCTTGAATTCTGCTTACGTGAAAATAATTATTTTTCCTATAAAAACATCCTATATCAACAGATCTATGGCATGCCGATGGGAAACCCACTGTCCCCAACTATAGCTGATATTTTTGGACAAAATTCTTGACGACAGCCATATATATGTCAAATACATAACCAAATATGTAGATGACATATTCGCAATAGTTAAAATATATGACGTGGAAACCATACTAGCAACACTAAACTCACAACATACTAAGGTGCAATTCACTAAAGAAAAAGAACAAGACAAAACACTTGCTTCCCTAGACGTAGAAGTACATCGTAGAAATGATAAAGTAATTTTAAAAGGAAATAAAATCGGGTAGGCTCATCAATTATCACTCCAACCATCCGTGGAAGCATAAAATTAATACAGTAACTAATTTTATTCGAAAAGTATATTCGCTAAGTGACAAAGAATTCATGGAGGATAACAAGAACAAAATAAAAACCATACTCCTCAAAAATAGCTATCCTCATGCTTTAGTTGAACAACTCATAAAAAACACTGCGAAAAAAATGGATCACCCTAATAACAATAATACACAAATAAAAGATAACACAAACAACAAAATTTATATTGGAGTGACTTACATCCCGGGCTTAACAAAAAAACAATCGCTTAGAAACATAATAAAACAAGAAAACATAATATACGCTCACAAACCACATAACACGCTAAGTCACATATTTACAAAAACAAAAGACAGGATCGAAAAAGAAAATCAAAGTAATGTGGTATATGAAATTAAATGCAAAGGTGATGGTAGCCACAACTGTGATAAGCGTTACATTGGAACCACGAAAAGATATTTTTCAACGAGATTACACGAACACCAAATGGATGCAAAAAATAAAAAGACAACGACAGCATTAGCACAACACTTAGCGACAAACAAACACATAGCTGATTTTAACAACGCGCGTATATTAGAAGTCGAGAGAAAACCGAAACGGAGAATGACACTGGAAAGTCTCCACATACAACAGCAGCTGATAAATGTTTTGAATTTCAAGGAAGATGTGGATAACACAAACAGCGCTTACACAGCAGTACTTAGAAAACGCAACCGAAAGCAACAAGTGCAATGATGAATTATTGTTAATGCCAAATATTTTAAATAATTCGTTTGTTAATGTATTTTATGTTTGTTGTTTGAAATAATTAAAACAGGTCTCCCTGATGAAGACGCGAAAGCGTTGAAACGCGTAGGAGAAAAAAGAAACAAGTTGTTTTTCTTTTGAACATTTCGGCCGAAACAGCACCAACCCAGCAAACATTTTAATTTAGAATTTGGCCCAATTTGAATAAAATTTAAATTTTCGTATAATGTTTGGAAATTTTTTGAAGCAACCATTGCATAGTCTTAAAACTGAAGCGTACAACTTTCCAACAAAAAAACCGCGTGCAATTATCAGAACTCTTGAACTAGTTACAGAAATTTTAAAATAACATATACATTTTGTACTATTTCAAGGAACACATACCCATAATGCCGCAATTAATTTTTAAATATATGTAAATAGTTATGTGGTTATGATAATTGCACGCGGCTTTTTTGTAGGAAAGTTTGAAGCTTCAGCTTTCAGACTATGTAAAGGTTGCTTGAAAAAAGTCTCAAAAATTATACGAAAATTTACTTTGAAAAAAAATTTATATTGGTTTAGGAGATCCATCATATGAGACCCTTCATATGAAAATAACAAAACGAAATGTTGAGGTGTTAAAAGCCGAAGGTCAGGACTGGAGTCCACGAGAAATTCGTATATTTATCTCTTGAGAAACATGTCCGTTTTTGAACACGATTTTTAAAAACTTACAAATTTCGAGATAATCATATATCTATAAGGAGTGAGTTTTTTTGGCCAATGGATGGGTTAGTTTCTTCTAAGATATGTACCCGTAATTTCTAAAAAAAATTTAGTGGCTACTTAAAACAGTGAAGACGCCAGAGCCAGCTAAACTTGACAAAAAAAGGATAAAAATAACGTATTTTTAGTACCAGTTTTTTAATACCAGGTACTCGCTATATAATTTATTATTTACTTTAATAGAAACTACTCTCGTTTACCTTTAAAATTCCGTATCGCATGTAAGGATATCTCTAATAGAAAAATTTGTACAGAAATAATAGGGTAAGCCTAAAAATTACGTTTTTCAAACTTTGAAATTCGACCAGTCCGAATTCAAAACCAAGCAGCGGTCCTTCGCGGAACTTGTCAGCGTCGGTATCAGTGCGCGTAAACGAAATGAGTCGGTGGCCATTAAAGTGGCGAATTTGTATCATGAGACCAAACAGCGCTTGGTTGCGCTCATGGTCGTAGCCAACTCTTATCATAATCGCCCATTGCCCAAACTATTGGAAATTAAACTGGGTAAATTTGATGGAGATTATACCAAGTGGGTCTCCTCGCGGGCGCAATTCTTAAACAAGGTGCTTGAAACAGAGCTACCTCCAGGCTCTAAGACGTGCATGATCTGATTAGGATTTGAAAGAAATTGGTAGAAACATATGATAACGCATACCAGATAGTTACTGCGCATGTAAATCAGCTGATCGATATTCCATGGAGTACGGGCAAGCGCATAAATTGCGTTCGATCATCGATAGAGTCGAACAGGAATGTAGATCGCTGAACTGATTCGACTGCAACACGGACTCCTGGGGCCCATTCTTGGCCGTCTACATAGCTGGGTAGGTCTACATTCTTAGAAAGGCGTATTTCTGCTATGCGCAACTTAAAGGGAAATAACCATGGTCATACAGAGGCTCAGGGAAATAGAGCATCAGTGGACCCACGAGGTAAGAGACATATCGCTGAGAGGGATGATCATACCACCAAGCAGCCAAAGCCCACCACAAAAAAATTTGCAAACCCATTACCGACCGGCAAGACTGGAGATGTCTTCTCAAAATGTAATGGTGGACACCGCACTTGGAATTGCGAGAAATTGGCCAGAATGAAGTACAATTGCCGGCTAAAGAATGATTTTCCATAAGTATACGGTGATGAGTGTGAACCAAACGAATTGCTGCAATGCCATATGCCCGGCAAAGGAAGTAGTCAACAACGATCACTGCATACACCGCTGCCACACTGTTACATCGTCAAATGAGCAGACAGCTCGAGAAGCGATAGAATCATCCGATGAGGGACTGCCAATTATCGGAACGGCCGTGTGTCGTCTTCGGCAAGACAATGGAACATTAATTTAATTTTTTTAATTTAATTTATTTAAAGATCAACAAACCAGAAGTTTACAGACTGAAAAGTAAAGATATGCTTACATAATATGTCGATAGAGATAAAAGTACAAGTTAAGTTAAGTGCCTTATTAATAAGATTTTAAAATTAAACTTGGCATAGCAAAAATCAAATCCCAAGGATGAAGAAAAATCATTTCATTGAGAAAGTGTCCTTCTGAAAGGAGCGTTCATTGCAAAAACAGTTCTAGCAATACCAACAAAAAACATCTCGTTACTGCGAAGAGTACTAATGGGTACATTAAAACGAATTTTCGCGAGAAGGTATGAGCAATCAATTGACCCAGTAATGATAACATAGACAACGCACATCGATAGTAGAGAACGCCTCGACTCTAACGACATGAGATTTATGAGCAAACATCGGGAAGAGTAGGTCGGGATCGGCTCTAAAAAACTCATACCCCGTAAAGCGAAACGCACAAAAGCTTTCTGTACAGACTCCCGTCTATTAATATAAAGACCATGAAAAGGCCTACAGATAAATACCGCATATTCCAATCTTGACCGAACTAAAGTTGAATACAATAGCTTTAGAGTATAATGGTCAGAAAACTATGTACAATTACGCCGAATAAAAGCAAGCATGGCATAAGCTTTGGAAACAATGAAAGTAATGTGGATAGCAAAGATCAGCTTAGGGTTGAAATAAACACCCAAGTCCTTCAATTTATTTACCTCATTTAGCGCAACATTGGAAAAACAGTACGAAAAGAGAGTGATGCGTTGAACTCATATTGTGATTCACAACTAAATCAAAAGTTGTATTGTAGTTGTAAAATTTGTCTTATGATTCACATCACAACACAACTTTTTCAGCCAACTTTATTTTTTTAGTTCGTTTTCACAGCAAAATCATGTGGTTAATCATAATAAAACAAATAAGTTGTGTTGTGTTGTTACATTTACAACACAACTTTTTCAAGTTGTGAATCACAATAGGGTGGATAGTGGCATTTAGCAATGTTAGCATCGGGAAGAGTAGGTCGGGATCGGCTCTAAAAAACTCATACCCCGTAAAGCGAAACGCACAAAAGCTTTCTTGACAGACTCCCGTCTATTAATATAGACACCATGAAAAGGCCTACAGATAAATACCGCATATTCCAATCTTGACCGCACTAAAGTTGAATACAATAGTTTAGATTATAAGGGTCAGAAAACGATGTGCAATTACGCCGAATAAAAGCAAGCATGGCATAAGCTTTGGAAACAATGAAAGTAATGTGGATAGCAAAGATCAGCTTAGGGTCGAAATAAACACCCAAGTCCTTCAATTTATTTACCTCATTTAGCGCAACATTGGAAAAACAGTACGAGAAGAGAGTGATGCGTTGAACTCATATTGTGATTCACAACTAAATCAAAAGTTGTGTTGTAGTTGTAAAATTTGTATTATGATTCACATCACAACACAACTTCTTCAGCCAACTTTATTTTTTTAGTTCGTTTTGACAGCAAAATCATGTGGTTCATCATAATAAAACAAATAAGTTGTGTTGTGTTGTTACATTTACAACACAACTTTTTCAAGTTGTGAATCACAATAGGGGGGATAGTGGCATTTAGCAATGTTAAGAAATAAGCGATTACGTTCACACCACTGCAATACGTTGTCACGCTCGTTTTGTAAAATAAGGGAATCTTCTATGCATTTGATTTCATAATAAATTTTCAAATCATCCGCATAGAGAAGAAAATTACATTTATTTACATATCATTAATAAAAAGAATAAAAAGTAAAAGTCCAAGGACACTGTCCTGTTCAACCCCAGATGAAGCTACAAGAGAAAAAGAGGTCGTACCATCAATACGAACGACGCAACGTCTGTTATGTAAATAGGATGAGATCCATTTTAGTACTTGAGAGTGAAATCCCAATATTTCAAGTTTTGCTAAGAGAATTCTATGTGATACCCTATCGAAGGGCTTTGAAAAATCGGTATAGACCGCGTCAACGTGAAATTCTTTTTGAAAGGAGTCCAAACAGTCTTCGGTAAACACAGCTAAATTAGTTACGGTAGATCTACCCGGAATGAAACCATGTTGTTGGGGACAGAGTAGGTGTTTCACCGCAAAGTATATTTTGTCCTTTATTATACACTCAAACAATTTTGACACAGTGGTTATAACCACTATAGCTTGGAAATTTACCTATAATTCTCAATATCGTTTTTATTACCACTCTTTAGGATAGGCGTAATAAAAGTAAGTTTCCAAGCATACAGAAAAATGCCGGAAGCGAGAGACTTGCACCCAATTATAATTCATGCGGCACAAGCATTCGCATAGCTCATAATGTAGAAAGCTCATAATTGACAATTTCCATCATCAGGCAAAAATTCTGGTTTCCAAGTGTTAGGGCTGCTGTGAAAAAGTTGATCAGAAGCTGCGTCATCTGTGCACGAGGCCGCTGCCGGTCTCGAGGACTGAGTTTACCTTCGGTAGGGTCCTTCAACTTCGAAATTCGAAAGAGTCCAGCTGCATAAATAATTTTGCGACTAGCCGCCAGACTTACAAACCCCCAACGACCATCAATTGCAGGTTAGTTGCATTCGTGTCTCTGAACACATGAGCCGTAAATTTAGACCTTACACATGGTCTTTCCGTTGAAGTGTTTCTGTTTAGTGATAATGGAACTAACTTTGTTGGGACAAACAATGAACTACAAAGTGTTCGTCAAGAATGGAAAAATTAGATGCCAATGGCGGAACTGGCCAATCTCGGGGCAACCTAGAAATTGAATTCTTCCCCGTACCCCACCGAGTTGGTAAGGGAAGGCTTGTGTAAAATAATGAAGTACCACCTCCGAAGGGTGATGGGTTGCCGAATACTGTCAGCAAATCAGCTATATACAATCTTTGACCCGGAGAACTTGACGCCCGGCCATTTTCTGATCGGAAGACCCTTGATGCATAATCCTCCACCAGAAGATCTTACAAAGTGCAATGATAACCGTCTCAAATTATGGGGCCAACAGCAGAAGTTAACTCAAGCGTTTTGGCGTCGCTGGAAGAACGATTACCTTATCTCACTTCAAAAGCGCACCGAGTGATACCGTTGAACCCTCGTGAAGGGTGGACACCTTGCCGCGGTACGGGGGCTTAAGTCGATAGCCACAGGGCTACGCTGCCCTGTGATTATAGCGCCGCCGGTACTACATCACTAGAGAAGCAAAGTCTCTCTGGCGCGACGACTAAGATCTTCCCCCTCCCAATCCAGGGTGTTATGCGACCACGTGCCCATTGGACGTTTGCAGTCGGGAGGCAAATCGTGGCTGTAATCGAACGGAGCCTCTCTGATACCGGGCCGCCTCGGAGAGTAACTATGGCCTTACCGCGGTATGGGGCTCTGCCGCGGCGGACGACACATTCCCCTTTCTCTTCCCTTGACCCTAAACTGGCCTTGCCCGGCGAGGGGTCGGACGAACAAGATGATAAATAGTAACAAAAACCCTAAAACTAAAGATACAACAATGTATACTGCACAGCAGAGGAGGAAAATGCTGGAGCAAGCGAGAACACAACGTCGGAGGACAAACTCCAATTCTTTATCAGCCGATAGATCGAAAGCGATGGCAGCTACGGGTCGATTAGCTCTGGATAACAAGGGGGCAAACCCCAAAGTAAGTACCGGTACAAACATAGTGAAGCCAACAACGGTTGATTCTAAAGGGGGCAAACCCCAAAGTAAGTACCGGTACAAACATAGTGAAGCCAACAACGGTTGATTCTAAAGCCCTAGTAAGTGCCGGAACCGAAACCAAGTCTTTAACGTCTGTGGCAGTGGTCTCACGACCTGGCCCCAGAGATCCAAATAAGGGAACGACCGCGATGGCAACTACGGGTCGAAATTTACCCCAAAAGACATCTCCCAGTCGCTCTGAGTACTTGGACAAAAGAGCGGCCGCGAGGGTCCTGAAGAAATACGAGGGTATTTCACAAGAGACGCTATCGCCGAATGCTAGAAAGACGGTGGAGATGGCTGAAGCTATCTTACCGATTCCAAAGCGATTACGCGCCAAAGAAGGTTAATGGAAATCCCTTCAAACGCCAGAGATCAGATGTGGATTTAAAACCTCACCCGAAGCGGCAACAACACGCCCCCGTAGTGGGGAAACTCAGCTTTGCTGAAGTGACTAAGGATAGGATCCTCATAGGCGTCATTGACCGAGGTAACGAAAGCTGGGCCATCCCTAGGGACCAGTGGCGGTACGTCCGGAACGCTATCGGTAATGCCCTTGTCGACATTATGGATGAGTCTCCGGGTGCCACGCCGATGGGTTCTGATGCGGGATGGCACCAGGGCCGAATCAAGGTATTCGCTTGCGAGGATGCAAAAGCTATTGCACTGTACAAGACAGCAGCTGCAAGACTGGGTGAGATCTACCAATCGGCCAAGGGCAAGAGCGTGGATTCCTGCTATCCCTGCTGAACCTGAGAGAATTCTCAGGATGCTGAGGATTATGAACCCGTCTCTCCCGACGCAGGACTGGGGTGTCAACCTGGTCGAGGATGCGGTAGGGCCTGACAGGCAAGTGGTCTTCACCTTGAATAAGGAAGCACTCGAGCCCCTTAAACGGTGGAATGGGCGAGTGCACTACGGCATGGGTCAGATCGTGATCCACGTATACCGCGGCGATGCACAGCGCGCTGCTATTTCGGCTGCACCGGAGGACTCGGCCATCGCAGTGCCGGTAGAGGAGTCGGAGATTTCCGACTCGGAAAGTATGGTATCTGCCACGTCAAATGACGAAGGAGCAGTGAACAGCTCGGAGATGGGAGACAGCCTGCTGGACGGGGAAGACCTCAACGTCACAGTGATAGCAGCTAGTCCTGAGCGCAGCAATGTAGATAGGTTAGGTTAGGTTCAAGTGGCTGCCGCAGAGGCACACTTAGGCCAGTTTTGAAAGGCCCGTTGTGATACCACCAACACAAGGAAAGTCAGTCCCGGGACCCAGCCATATGGAAAATCCCTGAGTTGTTGGGATTTTCCACATAGCAGAATCCCGGGACTGACACTCCTAAACCGACACCGTTACTCCTCCTCGAACCACTTAGATGACTTTATGAAGCCCATCAAGTCCTTTATGTCCAGTTCCGCGATCTGGCTTAGGCTATCCAGGAACGGAACTCCCAAAAAGCGCGTTCTCGCGCCGCTTACAGCCGGACAGTTGCAGATGAGGTGATCCACTGTTTCCTCCTCCTCATCATCTTTGCAACTCCTGCAGCATCGTCGGTAGGGCACACCTAGCCTTTCTGCATGCCTACCAATGAGGCAGTGACCGGTTAATACCCCTATCAATATGCAGATTTCCCTCCTAGTTAGGGCATAAATGCGTCTAGACCTTTTAAGATCCCATTTTGGCCAGGTTTGTTTCGATATGCGACACCCTGGGGATTGCAGCCATCTTTCGTTGGCTTGACGGAGTGTGTGCTCCTTCAGCATTAGTTTGCATGTGGCAAACGGCATACCTAAGCGCTCTTTATCCTGAAGAACCTGCTTGGTCGTGCCCTGCCTGGCAAGCTCGTCTGCCTTACAGTTTCCCTCAATGTCCCTATGTCCCGGGACCCATATGAGGTTTACGCGGTTCTGTTGGGCCATCTCCTGAAGAGATCGACGACAGCTGAGCGTCAGTTCAGAGTTGAACGTGTATGAGCCAAGGGATTTGATGGCCGCTTGGCTATCGCTGAAAATAGCGATATATTCTCCGATAACACGTTTTCTTAACCAGGCCGCGGCGTCCAGGATTGCCGAGACTTCCGCCTGGAAGACGCTACAATGATCAGGTAGTCTGAAGGAGAGCTCAAGGTCCAAATCCCTTGAATAAACGCCTCCTCCAACTCTGCCGTCCAACTTCGAGCCGTCGGTGTATATGGAAGTGCCACCATTTGTTTCGGGACACCAATCCGTCCTCTCCCAGTCTTCTCTGCTGGGAATGTTTATTTTGAAACAGCTATCCCCGACTGTAGTAGTCGCACAACGATCTGTGCTTAGAGGGAGAAAGCTGTAAGATTCCAGTATACTGGAGTGTCCAATAGTACCCGCAGCCCAACTGGAGGTTTCTCTTAGGCGCAGAGCTGATGCCGCCGCTGACCGAAACCCTTCCAGATCAAGTGGCAAAATGCCCAGAATGACCTGGAGGGCTTCGTTGGGCGTTGTCCTTAGCACACCGCTTATACAGATCATATTGGATCTATGGACTTTCCGCAACAGATTCAGGTATGTTGCCTTGCTCAGCGCAGGCCACCATACGACGACTCCATAAAGCATGATTGGGCGAATGATGGCCGTGTAGATCCAACTGCATACTCTAGGGCTGAGCCCCCATTTTTTGCCAATGGCTCTTTTGCAGGTGTAAAGAGCGATGCAAGCTTTCTTCTGGCGCTGAAGAACATTCTCCTTCCAATTCAATTTCCTGTCCAGAACTATGCCTAGAAACTTGGCCTTATCCGACAAGCCCAGGCGCGTGCCATCTAGTTCTGGTAGGCTTAGTGGCGGTATTTTGTACCGGTTGGTGAAGAGGACAAGTTCCACCTTCCCTGGGTTGATACTAAGTCCGCAGCGAGAGGACCACGTCGAAACTTCTCGCAGTGCTACTTGCATCAGGTCACACAGAGTTTGTGGGAACTTGCCTCTGAATGCAATAGCTAAATCGTCTGCGTATGCCACTATCTTCCCGCCCCCCCAGCTTGTGTCACGTAGCAACGAGTTGACTGTGAGGTTCCATAAAAGCGGGGAAAGAACACCACCCTGGGGTGTTCCCCTTGTGACATAGCGTGATAACTCAACCGTACCAAGTGAAGAAGCTATTTTCCTTCCCATTAAAAGTTGGTCAATTAAACCAGTTAGAGGTCTATCTACTCCCAGATTAGTTAGAGCGGAGTTGATAGCCTCCGGGCTTATATTGTTGAAAGCCCCCTCAATGTCTAGGAGGGCCACGAGACAGTAGTCCTTTTCACACAGCGATTTCTCAATGACAGACACTAGGCTGTGCAGAGCGGTTTCTGTTGATTTACCCTTGGTGTATGCATGCTGATAGCTAGAGATAAGGTTGCTATCAATAGTCGTTAAGAGGTAGTCGCTTAATATCCTCTCAAAGGTTTTTAGTACAAAGGACGAGAGACTGATCGGTCTGTAGTCTTTTGGCTCGTAGTGGGATGCCTTCCCAGCCTTAGGGACAAACACTACCGTGGCGCTTCTCCAGGAGCCCGGAATGTGGTTGAGAGCCAGGCAGGCTGTGAAGAGAAATACCAGCCATTTAGCTGATGTCTCCAACGTGTTTATAAGCTGCGCGGGGATAATCCTGTCCGGCCCGGCAGCCTTATACGGTTCAAAGCTCTTAACTGCCCACCTTACTCTTTCCTCAGTGATGGGTATATTTACTGCCAGGTTTGTTGCAGGTGCTAGTGGTGCATCATGCAGATTCCCCGGAAAATGTGTATTCAAGAGCAGCTCAAGGGTTTCCTCTTCCGTGCTGGTCCAGGATCCGTCAGGCTTTCGCAAATAGCTGATGGTTGTTTGACTTTTCGAGAGGACTCGTCTAAGTCTCGCTGTGTCGTCGACCTTTTCGACGCCAGTGCAGAAATTTCTCCACGAGGTAATCTTCGCCTGTCTCAGAGCTTTTTTGTAGGCCCTTAGTTTAGCTTTATATTCGTGCCAATGAGGCTCAGAGCCGAAGCTCTTGGCCTTCTTAAATTGTTTCCGGCATGATATTCGGAGCGAGTCCAAATCGTAGGACCACCAATGTGGCCTGTGTTTACCGCGTGGTTTTGGCACTGGACAAGCCTGTCCTAGAGCATTTGAGAGCGCCGATGTAAATGTAGTAACAAGATCCTCCAGCTCCTCTACTGATGAGGGGGCTTGTGAGGGCAGTACTGGGAGGTCTCTGTCTAATATTTCATTGTGTAACTGCCAATCAGTGTTACGTGGATTGCGTTTCATGATTGGTTGTTCTACAATAAAGTCTAAAACCATTTCTATGTAACGGTGGTCGGAGAAAGAATGTTCTTCCAGAACCCGCCATTTTCTGACCCACTCATAAGCGCCTTCACTACAGAGAGTGAGGTCTATGACCTCCCTGCGGGTCTTAGTGATAAAAGTAGGCTCATTACCCACGTTGCAAATCACCAGGTTGGTTGTTAAGAGGTAATCAAACAGAGACTCGCCCCTGGCATTGATGTCGGAGCTCCCCCATTGGACATGGTGAGCATTATCGTCCGCTCCAATAATAAGATTACCCGTGCAGAAATTTGACACCAGGTCTTTCACCTCCATTTGTGGTGGGGGTTCTTCGGCGTCGTAGGGCATATAGACCGACGCCACCGTCAGGCGGGTGCTGTCGACCGTTAGACTGATAGCGGTAATATCACCATTGGTGTAGTTAGGTAGGAGAAAGGATTTCAACTCAGACTTGACCAAAATACACGTTCTGACTTTGCTCTCCTCGCTGGCTCGAATGAGCTTGAAGCCCTTAGTCCCCAATCCGCAGATTCTCGAGCTATTAACCCAGGGTTCTTGGATGAGGACCACATCCACGTCGCCTTTAGAAAGACGACTACTTAAAGCAGCCGAAGCTACTTTAGATTTGTGCAGATTAATCTGAAGCACCACCAACATGAGAGCGCACAGACTTCCCTGCCGTCCCCATATCGTCGAGGTTTGCCCCATCCCGGAGGTTGCCTATCAACGACGAGTTGTTCCGATTAACTGCCCGATATGGCGTTGCAGGAGTCTTGCTGTCTGCAGCGTTAGATGTTAATCGCTCAGCGTTGGCTGCTACCACCGTGACGTCGAGGGCTTTCTCGTCCTGTAGGCCGTCCTCCATCTCCGAGTTGTTCACAGCACTATCGCCAAGGGACGTGGCGGATAACATGCTTTCCGCATCGGAATCCTCCGCTTCCTCTTCTGGTAATTCGTTTTCCGGTTCCCCCGGAGCAGCCGAGAAGGCAGCGCGCTGAGCATCACCACGATATACGTGGATAACGATCTGGCCTACGCTGTAATGTACTAGGCCATTGCACCTTTTGAGGGGCTCGATTGACTCTTTATTCATGGTGAACACCACCTGTCTGTCGGGCCCTACCGCATCCCCGACCAGATTGACACTCCAGTCATGCGTTGGCAGGGACGGATTCATTAGCCGTAGCATCCCGAGAATTCTCTCGGGTTCGTCAGGGATGGCCGGAATCCACGCCCTTGCCCTTGGACGAGCTGGAATGTCCTTCCAGTCGACGACCTCTATCTTTGCGCCCTTGTAGACTTCACCCAGCTTAGCAGCTGCTGCCTTGTACAGTGCTACGGTTTTTGCATCCTCGCATGCGAGTAATTTAATCTGACCCTGGTGCCAACCCGCATCCGTTACTCGCGCCGAACTACCCGGAAACTCTGGAGCAACATTGAGAAGAATGTTGCCGAGTTCATTTCGCACGTAACGCCACCGGTCCTTAGGGATGGCCAGGCGGTCATTGCCTCGGTCCAGGACGCCTATAAGGATCCTGTCCTTGGTTACCTCAGCAAAGCTTAGTTTGCCCGCTCCAGGGGTATTCTGATGCCGCTTGGGAGGGGGATTCGACTCCAGGTCCGATCTCTGGCGCTTGAAAGGGTTAACTTTTAACCTCTTTGGCATGTAAGAATTTTGGAAATCCGGTATCACAGCTTTCGCTAGCTCTACCGATTTACTGGAATTCGGCGACAGCGATTCCTGCGGTACCCCTTCATACCTCTTCAGGATCTTTGCAGCCAATCTTTTCTCGTGGTATGTGAAGCGGCGGGGAGATGTCTCCTGGGAGTGCGGACCCGTAGTTGCCATCGCGGTCGCTCTCCTTGCCGAAATCTCAGTTGCAGCTTCCTTCTCCTTCGACACTCCGAGGCCAGGTCGTGAGACCGCTGCCACAGACGTAAAGATACTGGTTTTCATATCAGCGGTTGATGGGAGTTTAGCATCTGCCGTTGTCCGCTTAGTTGCGTTGGCAACCGCACTGGTGCTAGCTCCCATCAAGTCAATCTTAGTCGATAGAGGGTTGGTTGACCGACTCGTAGTTGCCATCGCTGTCGATCCCCCCCTTGATTGTGGAACGGAGGTTGTCCTCCGGCGTTGTTGTTGCTTTCTCGCCTGTTCCTCCATAGCTCTCCTTTGCTGAGGAGTGAAATTTGGCGTTGTTTGTTTTTTAGGTTTATCGTTTTTATTTGGATAATTTGAGTTCATCTTGTTCGTACGACCCATCGCCGGACACGGCCAGCTTAGGGTCAAGGGAAGAGTAGGGGAAAATGTGTCGTCCGCCGCGGCAGAGCCCCGTACCGCGGTAAGGCCATGCTTACTCTCTGAGGCGACCCGGTATCAGAGAGGCTCCGTTCAAATACAGCCACGATTTGCCTCCCGGCTGCAAACGTCCAATGGGCACGGTTTCGCATAACACCCTGGATTGGGAGGGGGAAGATCTTTGTCGTCGCGCCAGAGAGGCTAGGCTGCTCTCGTGATGAAGTGCCGTACGGAGCTATGATCACAAGGGCAGCGTAGCCCTGTGGCTATCGACTTAAGCCCTCGTACCGCGGCAAGGTATCCACCCTTCACGAGAGCAATGTAGATACTGCCACAGTTAGTAGGATCTCGGCCACGCCAAATCGTGGTCTGAAAAAATCGTCGTTGAAAGATAAGCCTCCAGACGAGGTGGAACTCGACGATACGGCGGTGGCAGGGAAGTCTGAGCGCTCTCATGTTGGTGGTGATTCAGATAAACCTACACAAATATAAAGCAGCCTCGGCTGCTTTAATCAGTCGTCTCTCTAAAGGCGACATAGATGTGGTCCTCATCCAAGAACCCCGGGTCAACAGCTCAAGGATTTGCGGTTTGGGGACTAAGGGTTTTAAGCTTAACCGAGCCAGCGAGGGGGGCAGGGTTAGAGCCTGCATTTTGGTTAAGTCTGAGCTGAATGCCTATCTCTTGCCCAACTATAGCAATGGTGACGTTACAGCTGCCAGTTTAACAGTCGGCGGTACCAGTCTGACGATGGCGTCAATCTATATGCCCTACGACGCCGAAGAACCTCCGCCACAGAGGGAGGTAAAAGACCTGGTGGCAAATTTTTCCATGGGTCATCTTACTATCGGAACTGACGCCAATGCTCATCACGTCCAGTGGGGAAGCTCCGATATCAATGCTAGAGAAGAGTCGTTGTATGATTATATGTTAACAACTAACCTGGTAGTTTGCAACGTGGGTAACGAACCTACGTTTATTACTAAAACCCGTAGGGAGGTCATAGATCTCACTATTTGCAGCGAAGGCGCTTATGAGTGGGTCAGAAAATGGCGCGTTCTCGATGAACACTCATTCTCCGACCACCGGTACGTAGAATTAGTTCTAGACTGTTGAGCAGCCGGTTATGAAACGCAACCCACGTAACAATAACTGGCAGCTACATAATGAAATACTATCTAGGGACTTGCCAGCACTGCCCCCACAAGTCCCCTCATCAGTAGGGGAGTTGGAGGATCTGGTAAAGACCTTTACAACGGCGTTCTCGAACGCCCTAGAGCAGGCTTACCCAGTGCCAAAACCACAGGGTAAACATAGGCCGCATTGGTGGTCCTACGACCTGGACTCGCTCCGTAAATCATGTAGGACACAATTTAATAAGGCCAAGAGCCTTGGCACGGAGACTCAATGGCTCGAATATAAAGTTAAACTCAGGGCCTACAAAAAATCTCTGAGGCAGGCGAAGAGAGTATCGTGGAGAAATTTCTGCACTGTGGTCGAAAATGTCGACGAAACAGCGAGACTTAGACGAGTGCTCTCAAAAACTCAAACAGCCGCAAGCTATTTGCGCAAACCTGACCGATCCTAGACCAGCACGGAGAGGGAATCCCTAGAGCTGCTCTTGAATACGCACTTCCCAGGGAACTTGCATGAGGAACCCCTAGCACCTACAACAAACCTGGCTGTACACATACCGATCACGGAGGAAAAGGTTAGGTGGGCGGTTAAAAGCTTCGAACCGTTCAAGGCTGCCGGGCCAGGCGGGATTATTCCCGCACAACTCATAAACACGCTGGAGACATCAGCCAAATGGCTGGTATTTCTCTATACGGCCTGCCTGGCTCTTAGCTACATTCCGTGCTCCTGGAGAAGTGCCACGGTAGTGTTTATTCCTAAGGCGGGCCCAAGGACTATAAGCCGATCAGTCTCTCATCCTTTGTGCTCAAAACCTTCGAGAGGATAATAAATGGTTCGAGGAGGAGTAACGGTGTCGGTATAGGAAGGTCAGTCCCGGGATTCTGCTATGTGGAGAATTCCGTTAATACCAGGATTTTCCATATGGCAGGGTCCCGGAACTGACTTTCCTAGTGTTGGTGGTATCACAACGGGCCTTTTAATACTGGCCTAGGTGTGCCTCTGCGGCAGCCACTTGAACCTAACCGATACCGTTGAACTAGGTATGAGGAATTAATGTAAAACTGCTGATGTGTAGCGTTAAACAATTACACTGTGACACAAAATGAGGGGTCATCTCTCCGTAATTGATGAAACCAATTGAAGATGAAACTTTAGCCCTCCCATATCAAAACCTCATACTGGGCTTTTGGCCTATAGGTCTGTGTTCTTTGTTATTTTTTTTTCAGATTGGTTTTTGTTTGTATATCGCCTTTTTTGTATCGATCAACTCATTTTTGACATTAATTTTTACTTAAGTCTTACGATAGGTGGCGCTGTCATGATTTTTTTTTTTTTGATAGTTTTTTATGCAATAATAGTATTAGTATAGTTTTTAAAACGGAAATATAAATATTTCAACCCTGTATGGCGGATTTACGAGTGGGGCTGGGGAAAGTAACCCCCCAACCCCCGTATAGTGTAATGTTCCTTTCTACATCTATCATTTACGATCTACGACAATAAAACTAAAAATATAAATTTTAATGAAAAATTTTAAAAATTGTATGACAGCGCCACCTATCGTAAGATTTAGGTTAAAGTTTATATCAAAAAAGAGTTCCTCGATCCAAAAAAAAGCGATATACAAAAAAAAACCAATCTAAAATTGCTTCATTTCATGAAAAACTATAAAAAATAAGACAAATTGTATGACAGCGCCACCTATCGCAAGGATTAGATAAAAATTAATGTCAGAAATGAGTTTATAGATCCAAAAAATTACGATATACAAAAAAAACCTATCTAAAATTGCTTCATTAGCATGAAAAACTATCAGCCATGCTGATCGATACGTGTATTGGTCAATATGATGGTTTGAGTAATTGGGTTGACAAATGTAAGCAGATAAGCGGCGAGTATATATATTGAACTCCCGTTGGGTTCAACATAATTTATTTAGGTCAATATTTGTATATATATGCATAAAAATGCATTGAAAGTGAAACGCATTCTGAGTAATGCTACACCATCCGCCTTAGGAATAGTCGTATACAATTAAAGACAATTGTGTACGACTATTAAAAAGACTTAATGACTCACTTAAGGTTTGCTTGCGTTTACAAAACTTTAATTGCTTTTCGTATGCTGTTGCCATTTATTGCATAACGGCAACTTGATATTGAAAGCAAAGAGTTTGTTTATGAGGTTTTTTATCTTTTTACATTTGTTTCCCATGTGTCAATATTGTGCTGACATTTTTTTGAACATAACATGTTGTTTTTGTTTTCTTTGCCTGTGTGCCTCTTTATTATTATGAGTAATGTGGATTGGATTGAGTTGTTTTTTTTTTTCTTATTACTAAAGGTTTATATTGTAACATGGGTAATTTAATACATTTGTGAAACCAATAGTCACCTACGCTTCCCTAGTCTAATGGCCTAAGACTGGTCAAAGAACAGCATCAAATAAATTAAGTAAGCTGCATCTGGCTGGTCTGTGTCGGTATAACAGCTGCATTGAGAACGTGCCCTGCTGATGTTTTAAGTGCCCTTGTTGGAATACCTCCCTTCCCTTTTCTGATAGAGAAGGAAGCCACACTTGCTGGTGCTCAAATTTATAAAGAGGCTCCGCATACAGCAATAAGCTGATAGGTCACACAATAGATCGTACTAATGGTCGCGGTGTAATAAGGCTTTATAATAATAATAATAATAAGGGGATTTATCAACTCTTATAAGTTTACGAAATGCGTAAGTTTATACATTTATCAGCTCAGTTAGATGAACGCCCTAGATACATTTATGTGTACTTGATGTCAAACAAAAACTTTTTATTTCGAAATTCTCATTAAAAAAGTAATTTTCGACCCATTTTCAACATATTCTTCTCTTTTTGCCCTGTGTGAATTGAATGCATTAAAAAAATTACATGTCGAACGTCGTCATTGCATTGTTTAAATATACGCACTCTTTTACACACCAAAATCGACGAGGAAGTTTATCAAATTTGTCAGGTATGTGGGGCGAAGAACGCAGGAAGAGAAAATATATGTACGAATACACATACGATTGATAAAGAGAGTATTTGGCCTTAAACGTCTGTGACTGCACAGACTGTCAACCCCGGTTGCCGTTTTGGCCGAAATGTACCATTTTTGGTACCAATTTTTTCTCCGATTACGTTGGTACGCAACTTCCGAATTTGGTAAGTTTTTGCCATTTTAAAATCAACTCAACTCCAGCACGAATAAAAAAAAATCACGTTAATTTAAAACCCGTATAAAGTTTAATCAATTTTTCAAACTTTTTTGTACAATATTTCAAACCGTGCAAATACCTACAAAGATTTTCAATTTTTTTGGTTTCGATTTAAGATCTAAATAAAAAAGCAATCTAAATTTTTTTGTTTGGTTTGTTTGAATGTAATTTAATTTTGCCCACAAAAACTTCATGTGCCTCATAGCTCAGCGGTAGAGCAGTCAGCTGTGACTCCTGAGCGTTTTCGTTCGAATCCTGCCAAGTGCCACATTTTTTTAAATTTATTTTATTCTTAAAACTTTTCGGTTTAAAATTAAAACTTTTTGGTTTGAAAAATAAAACTTTTCGGTTTAAAATTAAAGCTTTTTGGTTTGAAAATTAAATTTTTTCGGTTTAAAATTAAGACTTTTTGGTTTGAAAACTAAATTTTATTTTTGAAAGCTTATTTAAGATTGAATTTTGCCAACAACATTTATGTGTGCGATGTAGCTCAGTGGTTGAGCAGACGGGCATGATGCGGAGAGCCTTGGCTCGAGTCCCCGCCAACGGACACAAAATTTATTTTATCTTTAACAAATTGTTAAAACATTTCTGGTTTATAATTGAAACCCGATTCATTTAGCCAGTTTTCTTGAAAACTGTTCCAGATTGAATTTGAAAGCAAATTTGTTTGGTCATATCGCCGGTTCCAAAGTATTTACTTTTTAAAATTTTTGGGAAAACCGCATTTCAAACTTCTATTTTTTCAAAGAACTCCATTGTAAAAATGGAATTTTGAATGCCGTTTAAAAACAATTTAAATTTTGAAATACTTTTCTATACTCTGGAACCGGCGATAAATATAGTCCAAAAAAGTTTAAAATTAAGGTTCAAATTCTTAACCGTGAATGACACTGCTACAAATATAAAAAAAACACATTTAAGTGACTACAAAAAAATTATTTAGTCATACACAACATATTTTTCACTCCCCTTCTTCACTTGGGAAATGGCGAAAAAAAGCGACCCCCAAGGGTTGGAAAATTTTTTTATATATGAATCACCATATGTACATATAAATTACGGCAGCAGATGAACTGCTTAAAATTGATTTAATAAATGTTATATTGTTTGGCTAGCAAATTATTTTGGTACGTTTTTTTTCGGATTTGTACGAATTTGGAACGCAAAATTTTTAATAAACGGCAACCGTCCTGCCACCATATCTGAAAAGGGTTTCGTTTTCTAACGATTGTATGAGAAATGTGCATTAATACGTTTTTCTATTACTACTTCCTATAATGCTACTACTTTAAAAACACTTTTTTTTGTTAAATATTTGTATGTATATATTGCAAAATGAATCGACTTGTAAATAACTAAATGTATATGAAGGCCAAATGAATGTCAATAATGCGCTGCTTAACATAGAGTCGACTTCTTACTTAAAATTGCCTTTAACCGCCTTGGCGATTTTGGCCGTCTAACATGTTTCGCCAGTCGGTACTCGCCGTCGCCATCTTTTAGGGGTCCATAAATCTGTCGAAGAATTTTTCTCTCGAAGCTGTCAATCTCCATGCTTCTGCACCATAGAGCAGGACAGGTACGATGAGTGACTTATAGAGTATTGTTTTTGTTCGTCCAGAGAGGACTTTACTTCTCAATTGCCTACTCAGCCCAAAGTAGCATTTGTTTGCAAAAGTTTTCCTTCGATGGATTTCCAGGCTTACATTGTTGTTGGTATTAATGCTGCTTCCCAGGTATACAAAGTCCCTTACTATCCCGAAATTATTGCTGCCAACAGTGGCGTGGTTGCCAAGACGCGAATGCGCTGACTCTTTGCATGATGCACTTCGTTTTACTTTCGTTCACCACCAAACCCATTTTTTCCGCTTCTTTTTCTAATTTGGAGTACGCAGAAGTTACGGTGCTGTTGTTGAGGCCAATGATGTCTTGAATTATTTTTTCCAACATCAAATTAAAGAAATCGCACGAAGGGGGTCGTCCTGCCTGAAACCTCGCTTAGTTTCGAACGGCTCGGAGAGGTCCTTCACAATTCTGACCGAGCTGGAGGTGTTTCTCAGCGTCATTTTTCACAGCCGTATAAGTTTTTCTGGGAAACCAAAATCAGACATAGCGGCATATAGGCAAATCCTTTTCGTGTTGTCGAAGGCGGCTTTAAAATCAACAAAGAGATGTGTGTCGATCCTTTTCTCACAGGTTTTTCCAAGATTTGGCGTATTGTAAAAATCTGGTCGATGGTAGATTTACCAGGTCTGAAGCCACACTGATAAGGTCCAATCAGTCGGTTTACGTCAGCCTTCAGTCTTTCGCACAATACGCTTGGTAGGACCTTATATGCGATATTCAAAAGGCTGATTCCACGATAGTTGGCGCAGTTTGCGGGATCACCCTTCTTATATTCCAATCTTCAGACATGCATTCATCCGACCATATTCTGCACAAGAGCTGGTGCATGCACCTTACCAGCTCCTCGCCGCCGCATTTGAGTAGTTCAGCGGGCAGGCCATCAGCACCCGCCGCTTTATTGTTTTATTTTATTGCCGTGATATAGCTATTCGCACCTCGTTATAGTCGGGTTGTGGAACTTCGATTCCGTCGTCTTCGATTGTAGGGTCGGGTTCGTCGTCTTCTCTGGATTGTTGCTCTGTTCCTCCGTTGAGAAGAGCAGAGAAGTGATCCTTCCATAACCTTAGTACTCTCTGAACATCTGCCACCAGGTCGCCGTTGTCATTTTTAAAGGAGTTTGGCCCAGGCTTAAAACCTTCCGTCATTCGTCGGGTTTTTTGATAAAATTTTCGGACGTTGCTTCTGCTCGCTAGCATTTCAAGCTCTTCGTTTTCACGCTTTTCCGCTTCCCTTTCCTTCGCCCGGCTAAGCCGTTTCGCTTCCCTCTTCATTTCACGGTATTGTTCACACACGCTCCTCGTTGCATTCACTTTTAACGTCGCCTTATAGGCATCGTCCTTTCTTTTGACTGCATCTTTGCACTCTCTATCATCGTACCAGCTGTATTTTTCACTTGCCGGAATCCAATTACTTCTTCGACTGCGGTACGAAGTGCTCCTAGAGATATGTTCCCACTGCTCATGCACTCCGTTGGGTTGAATTGTGCTCTCAGAGAGCAGGCAGCGCTCATAAATTTCTTCTAATTTCGCGTAGAATGCATCTTTTTACACGTCGTCCTTGTCCTCGGTCGCACGCAGATAAACGATATGGTGAAAAATCTTAGTTTAATTCGGATTGTGGCGAAACGCTCATTCACGGCTGTGAAGGACACTACAGGTTTTACATCACACCCCCCCTCCCGTTTAAATTCTCACGTGAGTCAGGATCAACATCTTCTCGCACCTGTCTCTACGTGTACTATTTGTCGGCAAAGATTATACACGCTCGCATCATCGGTCAAATGCAATAACTGCTTAGGCCAATGCCACGTACATCTATGCTCTGGGCTCGTTACAGGAACCTCTGGACGGATGCGTTCATCGCACCATGTGTAACACACCGCAACCTACGACGCCAGCCAACCCGGTTACACCAGGTCCACAGCTAACTAGGCTGAGGCACAGCCTTGGTCTTAGCCTACCAACACCTGGGCGAACACATCCGTCTCTCACGCCTATGGTTAACTCGACATCGACCCCACCGGCGCACTTCCAAATCTTATAGCACAACTGTAACGGATTAGCTGGTAAGATCGCAGAGATAACTAATTTGATGACGTAATATGACATAAAACTTGCCGCAGGCCAAGAAACCAAGCTCAGTCCTAGGTCGGACCTCATTACCTGTGGCGGATATAACATCCACCGGAAAGACCGTCATAGAGTAACATGAGGTCTGGGAGGTGTTCTAGCGTCCATAACGCACAACTCTGTACAGTATCATCTATTTGATACCGACATCGAAGGAACGGATGATATCTTAGAAAGCCAAGGTGTTACCATCCGTACAGGAGATGTCGATCTGCAAATCATTAACATCTACATACCCCCTGTCTCAAGTTGCCCCACCGGTTATCACCCCGACATTAGCTTGCTATTACGAGGAGATAACCGGGTGATCCTGGCGACTTCAATACGCACCACGACATGTGGCACTCAAACTTGCCAGCAGACAATAGGGGGCATGTACTTGCAGAACAAATAGATGATACGGCTTTCTGTACATTGAACGGAGACGCCCCAACGAGAGTATCGGGTAACTGCTATAGTTCGCCAGATATTTCCATCGTAAGTGCAGGACTATTGAACAACACCAATTGGCGACCCATACTCACGTTGGCGTCTGACCATCTCCCATTAGTCATTACCATCGAACGACCGACGGACTTTATTACACCTGAGCATGGTACATATATTAACTTTACCAAGGCGGACTGGGAAAGTTTCAGATATATACGGACGAATCCTTGGCTGCTCTATCCATTCCTACGGACGTACGCAAAGGCGACGAGACTTCCGCAACATCATTGACTTGGCCTCTAAACGCTTCATTCCTTCATTCAAATTTCCCCGCGGAGGCAGCGGCCATGGCTAGAGAAAGATATGAAGTGCGAAGTCTCAATCCCGCAGACCCCCGTTAAAGGGATCTCAACGCGGAAATTCGTAGGTTGGTCGATAAACATAAACTGGCCAAATGGAAACAACACCTAGAGCAATGCAACCTCTCTGATGGTGTTGGCAAATTATGGACTACGGTCAAAGCTCTATCTAATCCAACGCAACACAAGGATAAAGTAGATATTACTTTCGGTGACAGGGTGAAGAAGGACCCTAGGGGATGTGCGAACTCCTTCCTTAGACAATTTGTACTACATTCCCCGCCCGATAGAGCTAAACGTAGAACCATGCGACAGGCGCGTAAATATAAAAACCAAAATACGCCCATTGTCATCACTGCCTCAGAGGTAAAGGAAGCCATCAGACAGCCTAAGCCCTCAATATCCATCGGCCCCGACGGCATTGCCATGAAGATGCTGAAACATCTGGGCCAGGAGGGACACAAATACTTAGCGGCTCTATTCAGTCTTTCACTGAACACTTTCGTCAATCCTGAAATATGGAAAAAGGCGAGAGTGGTTCCATTACTAAAACCTAGAAAACCGGCAAACATAGGCGATTCATATCGCCCCTATATCACTTTTGTCGCCGGTAGTGAAGACGCTAGATTCCATTTTGCTCCCGTATTATACTGCAAATCTGCACCTGGCTAGTCATCAACATGGCTTCCGTAAGCTGCACAGCACCACCACCGCACTCAATGCCATTACAACGCAAATAAATAGCGGCCTAAATCAAAACCAACCAAATCACAGGACTGTGTTAGTGGCACTTGACCTGTCGAAAGCTTTTGACACAGGCAACCGCATGGTACTCTCATACAAGATCTGTTTGAAACACAGATACCTGATGGGTTAAAGAGATGGACCGCTAATTACTTTAATGGACGGCAGGCGTCGGTTAACTTTAGAAACGCAACATCAAAACCTAGACGTATTAGACAGAGGGTGCCACAGGGTGGTGTCCTATCCCCGACACTGTTTAATTTCTATCTATTGAAGATGCCCCGACCACCAGAGGGCGTCTCCGTCGTTTCATATGCCGACGACTGTACAATAATGGCGACGGGGAAGGGCCCCTATACTGATGAACTCTGTGCGAAAATCAACGGTTACCTCTCCGACCTTTCCAGGGGGGTCACTCTGTATTGCGAAAGAAAATTTTTTCGCATTTGCCTTACTGACACTCTGTAACTCAACTATCGCAACGGAAATTGACATTTTCGGATTTGTTTTTTCCCTTTTCGCATTCATTTTTTCCCTCTCGAATCGCGTACACTCTGTATCGCGAAAGTGAAATGTCAATTGCTTTGTACATTCGGATTTGTCTTCCTACAACAAAACGCAGTCGAACCGCTATCGCACCGCTAAACAATTTTGAATAAAATTAAATTTTTAAACATATTCTTGTAAATTATTGTAGAGCTATTAGTATACTTACCTTTCTTATCGAAAAACGTGTTTATTTTGGCGGTTATTTCGCAAAATTAACAAAAAAAATATTTTTTTTTTTTTTAATATTTTGTTTAACTTTTAAATTTACAAAATAATTACCAAAAATTTGTAAGAAAACTTCAATTAAACTAATAAAATTATGTTTATACGGACGTGATTTTGCCTATGCACACGCATGCACACATATTTCAATACACATAAAAGGTATATATATAGGTACAAATATATTTTGCAAGTACAAGTGTTTGCAGCATAGCATACAGTTAGGCGCCAAATTAAAAGAAATAGTATGGGTAAAAGCATAGGACAAGAGCCTTCACTTGAAGTATGCAATGAAAATTGTCAACTTGCGGTTAGTTTTACAACAGTGATGCCAACCCAAGCAAGAAAATAACCAAAGGCCGCAGAACGCAGCACTGCTAGCAATGCTATAGCAATAGAGAGTACCATTTGCTTATCGCATCGCATTTCACTTTCGAATCGCATTGAATTTCGAATCGCAATACAGAGTGACCCCCCAGGTTTTTCACTGAGCGAGATCTGACGATATCTCCGACTAAATCAACGGCGACGCTTTGTATGACATGGACGCACCAGGTGAGAAATGAATTAGACATTTTTGTTGATGTCACTAAGCTACCAACTGTAGTGGCTGCCAAAGTTATTAGGGATGACACTGGATAATACTTTCTCATTTGCTGGTCATGTGTCTGCAATGGTCTCAAAGGTACGTGGTGGCAACAAGATCCTCAAGTCACTTGCCGGCAGTACTTGGGGAAAAGACAAAGAAACGTTGTTGACTACATATAAGGCCATTGGCCGACCAGTCTTTGACTATGCTGCACCCATATGGCCGCCTAATGTACATAACACCAACTGGACGAAGTTACAAGTCTGCCAAAATACTGCCATCAGAACTGCTACGGGATGTCTCCTCATGTCTTCCGAGTCTCACCTCCATCAGGAGGCAAAACTGCTCAATGTAAAAGAGCATGCGGAAATGCTGAGCAGGCAATTCCTTCTGAACTGCCACAAGCCAGCACATCCAAACCGCCATCTTTTGGACATAGATCCGCCCCCGAGAGACATAAGGAAACATCTCCGTAAGCATTATGATGAGATCCGGCATCATATTACCTTGCCGTTTGATCTGCAGAATCATAAGCGGGCTCTAACCGACATCCACACCGAGTCGGTAGACACTTTTGTCGGATCTCTACCTGTGAATCCCGTTCTGAACAGTCCTTCACCGGATATTGCTGAAGAAGAACGCACCTTACCAAGGGAGACAAGAGTCACCTTGGCACAGCTTATGTCTGGATATAGTGTAAGGTTAAACTCCTACTTATCCAGACTTAATGATACAATCTTAAACACATGCCCTGCATGTGGTAGGACCCCCCATGATACTCTACATCTCTTCAATTGTTCATCTGAACCTACTCTTCTAACCCCTCTGTCCCTATGGACAAACCCTGTTGAAACTGCACGTTTCCTTGGACTCCCCTTAGAAGAGCTTGATGAAGATCTTCGGAATGATCATACACTCTAGACAGGGCAATGCATTGTTAACAACAACAACAACAACAACAACAACAACAACAACAGGTTTTACAAGTCTCTTCCTACCACAAAACTGACGCCGAATCTGCGCTCATTAGTATGGCCGCTCGAGTAGATATTGCAGGATCGGATGGTCTTATAACCTTGCCTCGTCCATCGCATTTCTTGTATAGCGGTGATGTCAGCTTTTGCCTTGTTGAGTACCTCAACTAGGCGGGCATTGTCACCTTCCCTAGTAAGGGTTCGGACATTCCAAGAGCATGCCCTGATTTAATTGATCATAGTCCTAGCTCGTTTGTTGTGGTCGTTATCTGAAGAAAGAGTTATTATATCCGAGGCTCGGTTGTTAGATTTATTGGAATTTTTGTTTTATGTGGTGTTCCCTACGCACAACCCGTTTCTCGGGGAGTTGGATTTAAGTTACACATTTATATAGCGAGCCGCTTGAGCCAAGACAGACGCCCGCTTGCAGCCGCACCTCATGGTGACAGACGCTGCTGATGAAATCCCCTGGCAAACCCTTAAACCGATTATGTCGGAGTGGCCTTGTCGGGTTCTCGACTTCTCCCATTAGTTCTCCACCGAACGGGTGTTCAGTGGCTATCCAGATACGTGGGCTTTCCCGGACCGCACATAGAAGAATCGCTCTGGCCATTCCCAGTTGAATGGCGGTCAGAAACTTTCCCCACTTGCGTGGATTTCTGCATACGGCCTCACCCCCGCTTTTCGTAGTTATTTCCAAAAAAATTTATGTTTTTCTGTTGGTACTAATGCAGCGCCGTTTGAGAATTCGTTGTCGAGGTTGAGAGATAATGTTTTTTTTTTTTTCAGTTGTTTAGTGTTTCCACAACCTTTTTGCGATGAATTTCGTTGAGGCGAAACGTACGATATTTGCATTGCATTTTTTTACTCTCCTAACACCGCAAAAAATACAAACTTAAACTGATTTCTAATCTAATCTTTGCTTGCGTCATAAAGACGCTTAACCGCCTGGGCGATTTTGGCCGTTTCGTATCAAAGCACGCCAGTCATTCCTTTTTAACGATAACTGACCCCAACTGGACTCCCCAAGGGAGTTCAAGTCATCCTCCACCTGTTGTTTCCATCTCAGTCGAGGCCTCCCACTTATTCTGCTGCCGAATTCGGGTGTCGATAGGAAAACTTTCTGTGCTGGAGCTTCTTTTTCCATTCGCATAACATGACCTAGCCAGCGGAGTCTTTGTACTTTAATCCGCTGAACTATGGTCAGGTCTGCGTAAAGCTCGTACAGCTCATCGTTAAATTGCTTTCGAAACTCGCCGTGGGCATCACGAGAAGGATCATAAATCCTCCGGAGAACTTTTCTCTCAAATATTCCAAGGGCCATCTCATCTTCTTTGACACTGTCCATGATTACGAGCCGTACATGAGGACTGGTATGATGAGAGACTTATAGAGCGTGATCTTTGTTTGTCGAGAGAGGACTTTACTTCTCAATTGCTTACTTAGTCCAAAGTAACACTTGTTGGCAAGAGTGATTCTCCATTGGATTTCGTGCAATTGCACGCTCTTGTAAAAGATTGTGTCATTGCGGTTTAGCTCTGCTGCTCGATTATTTTCTCCAGCATCAAGAAGAGTCGCCCTGTTTGAAGCCTCGTTTGGTTTCAAATCGCTCAGAGAGGTCCTTCCCGATTCTGTTATTGCTATTGCTCAACGTCATTTGGGAAAGCCGTATACGCTTTGCAGGGAAGTCAAATTCAGACATGGCGGTATACATGCAACTCCTTTCTGCGCTGTCAAAAGGGGCTTTAAAATCAACAAAGAGGTGGTGTGTATCGATTCTTTTATCATGGGTATACTCCAGGATTTGGCGTATCGTGAAAATCTGGTCGATGGTAGACTTACCAGGTCTAAAGCCACACTGACAAGGTCCAATCAGTTTATCTACGATGGGCTTCAGTCTTTCACACAATACGCTAGAAAGAACCTTATATGCGATATTAAAAAGACTGATCCCGCGGTAGTTGGTGTGGTTAGCGGGATCGCCTTTCTTGTGGATTCCTATCTGGAGGCATGCACTCGTCTGACCATATTCTGCATAAGAGCTTATGCATGCTTTTTGCCAGCTCTTCGCCTCCGTGTCTGAACAGCTCGGCGGGTAGTCCGTCTTTTCCAGGCGCTTTGTTGTTTTTGAGCCGGGATATAGCTATCCTCACTTCATCATAGTCAGGTGGTGGGAAGACTTTTCCATCGTCAGGGATTGGGGTATCGGGTTCGACGTCTCCCTCGCAATTTAGCAGTGAGAAGTGCTCCCTCCATTATTTAAGTACAATCTGTACGTCGGTTACCAGGTGCCCATTATTGTCCTTACAGGAACTTGCCCCGGTCTTTAAACCTTCCGTGATCCGCCAAATCTTTTCAAAGAATTTTCGGGCATCGTTCATGTCAGCCAGCGTCTCAAGCTCCTCACACGAACGCCTTTCGGCCTCACGTTTCTTTTTTCTGAAAAGGCGTCTCTTTTCCTTCTTCGCCTCACGATAGCGTTGTTATACACTGCGGGTTGCGCTCGTTCGCAACGTCTCCCTGTATGCAGCGTCCTTTTTGTCCGAGGCTGTGCTGCATTCCTCATCGTACCATTTGTTCTCGCGGGCACGCTGAAACCTTATAGTGGCCTCAGCGGCGTTACGTTATGAGTGAGAGATATGCTTCCATTGCTCTCCGAAGGCAGGTGTGAGAGTCGAGTGGAGAAATTATCAGCTGTCTGTAATTACTTCTCTGCACAGAGTCGTGTGCATATCATGGCTGCAACAAGATAATGGTCCGAGTCGATATTGGGACCGCGTAGGGTACACACATCTAGAACGGTGGAGCTGTTTCTGCCGTCGATCATGACTTGATCAATCTGGATTCTTGTTCTTTAATCAGAGGATAGGCAGGTGGCTTGGTGTATTCGCTTATGCTGGAACCTGGTACTACTGATGACCATATTGTGAGCAGCGGCGAAGTCAATCAACCTAGTGCCGTTGGGGGATGTTATATCGTGGAGACTGAATTTTCCAAATGTAGGACCAAAGACCCCTTCCTTGCCCACCTTGGCATTAAAGTCGCCTAGCACGATTTTGATATCATGCTGGGGGCAGCGATCATAGGTCTGTTCAAGTTATCGTAGAAGGAGTCCTTCTCTGCATCGTCCGTAACCTCAGTCGGCGCATAGGCGCAGATAAATGTTATGTTGAAAAACCTCGCCTTGATGCGTATCGCAGCGAGACGCTCGTCCACAGGAGTGAACGCTAGTAATTGGCGGCGAAGTCTCTTTCCCACCACAAATATACGTCACAAGGACCGATGGTCGTCTTTCCTTGCCCCATCCATCGCATTTCCTGCAGGGCGGTGATGTCAGCCTTTGCGTTCACAAGGACATCAACGAGTCGGGCAGCGGTCTGCTCCCTAGAAAGGGTCCGGACATTCCACGTACATGCCCTAATATCCTTCTCGTAGTCCTTAATTCATTTTGCCGGGTCGTCAACATTAAAGCGGGTTCTCATCCGAGGCGTTGATAAATTTGTTTTCATTGGAATAAAGTTTTTTACGTGGCGATTCCCAAACCCAGTGCACGACCCGTTTCGGGGTTTTTTTGAAAATATTTACACATTTATATAGCGAGCCGCTTGCTTCAAGACAGACGCCCGCTTCCAGCCGCACCTCATGGTGAACAGACGATGCGCAAAGACTTAGACATCCCTGCTTTATATGCTTAATGGTTTTATTTTTCTTACATTGGATGCAGTTCTTTGCGATTTATTCCTTGGTGGCCGCCACTAATAGGATCGTCGTGATATTTGTGCAGAAATTCTTTAATTTTCCCGGGGTTTGTCACATACATATATAACCTCTGGGGCTAGTTCGATTGTTAGATTTTTGAGAACCTTGTTACCCATTTCTACCCTTGTGAAGGGTGGACACCTTGCCGCGGTACGAGGGCTTACCTCGATAGCCACAGGGCTACGCTGCCCCTGTGATCATAGCGCCGCCGCTACTATATCACGAGAGAAGCCTAGCCTCTCTGGCAGGACGACAAAGATCATCCCCCTCCCAATCCAGGGTCTTATGCGACCACGTGCCAATTGGACGTTTGCTGCCGGGAGGCAAATCGTGGCTGTAATCGAACGGAGCTTCTCTGATACCGGGCCGCCTCTGATGGCGGACGACGCACTTACCATACTCTTTTCCTGACTCTATGCTGGCCTTGCCCGGCGAGGGGTCGTTCGAACAAGATGAACAATAAAAACAATAAAACCACCAAAACCAAAGATACAGCAACCACGTATACTGCACAGAAGAGGAGGACAGCAAGCGATAAGACAACATCGGAGGACAGCCAACATTTCCATATCAGCCGAGAGATGGACAGCGATGGGTCGATCAACTCTGGATAATGAGGGGGCAACCCCCAAATCAAGCACCGGTGCAAACACAGTAAAGCCAACCACGACTGATGCGAAACCTCCATTAAGTGCCGGTACCGAAAGCAATTCCTCAACGTCTGTGGCAGTGGTCTCACGACCTGGCCTCAGAGATCCAAAAATGGGAATGACCGCGATGGCAACTACAGGTCGAAACTTCTCCCAAAAGCAATATCCCAGTAACTCTGAGTACTTGGACAAAAGAGCGGCCGCAAGGATCCTGAAGAAATACGGGGAGTTTAACAGGAGACGCTATCGCCAAATGCCGGGAAGACGGTGGAGATATCTGAAGCTCTGTTACCGAACTTCCAAAGCAATTATGCGCCAAAGAAGATTAACGAAAATCCCTTCAAACTCCAGAGATCGGACGAAGATTTAAAATCTCATCCGAAGCGGCAGCAGAACACCCCCGGAGTTTGCGGTAATACATCTCCGCCGAGTATAATGTCAACTTCCTCGTTGACATAAAATCGTTTATCTGCCAAGACTAAGTCTGGATGGCAGACTTCCAGTTAGTTTGGCCAGAATTAACACGGATGTGGTTAGGCTGAAGTCAGGGTCCACTGTTGAATGCATTCTAGCTTGGACACTTAGTCACGGTATGTCCTGGGGACAGGCAGTTCAAAAACCCCTGGTTGGTTTTTATAAAATTAACTCGCAAAAAACGGGGGCATCCTCGTAATCTATGACGAGTAGATTTACATTTGGTAAACATTAATTTTGAGGCCTTTACTTGATACGTAACAAGCTTTTTTGCAGGTGGTTCGTTCGCTTTTTGTCGTTTGCGGTTTTTGGACTTGCGAACTTGCACTCCCCACAAACCCAGACTTTTTCGAGTGTCTGGAAACGAGTTGGGAAGAATTGTCCTATCCTCCCATTTGGATATTTCTACCGTATGGTCTATGCTTTACTCCCATAGACCAAGCGTACTTTCTGGCAACTTAGACGAACACAGATACGTAATAATTGCGTCCCAATTTGATGTGTCAATTTTATGACTCCTTAGGGACCTAAGGCAATAATTAATTTGCCGTTGCAGGGTTTTTATCGCGCTACCACACTCACTCTCTATCTTCTCTAAGTTGAACAGTATTTCTAATTGCGAGTTTACTAGGATACGTTTATTTTCGTATCTCTCGCACAAGTTTTTCCAGGCTGTGCCAAATCGCTCATTCGTGAGTGGACTCCACTATGTCCCTCGCTTCCCCTTGTGTCTTATTGACGAGATGAAATAGCTTCTCAACGGGTGTTAGGCGTTTGTTCAGAATATATATGGCCGTGAACATTTCCTAAATGTAGGCCATTAGAGATAATCGCCTTTAAACACTTCAGTATCGCATGGAGGCAAGCGGCAGTATCCGCTCCCGTTCAGTCTGATCGACTGGGGCTTTCACTAGCAACGTAAATAAATTGCATATGTACTTTTGTACTTATTTTTCACGGACGTAATGCCTGCCGCGTCTAACTTACTTGAGCTCATTAGCTCATCATACGCCCCTTTTACTTTCCTCCAGTGGACTTTTAACTCCTCTTGTTGCGGAGTTAATGTGTGGACGGTATGAGTCTCTAAATCGGCATCGTTATAGTCGGACTCAAATCCGTGATGTTATCAGCTAATCTGATGAAGTTATCCATACTGCTTATCTCCACTGTGGGTTGGTTTTAGGCAGACAAAAAAAGAGCGAGATAAATGAAGGCTGAATGGGCGACACTGCAGAAAATGCCCTGGGATGACGAAAAACGCAAAATAGCTTTTATGACACAACTTTAATAAAAAAAACCGTCGTTAGAATGATTGTTTTTTGATTACTTTTTAATATTTCAAGTTCTTTATTGTTGCAGACTTGACCGTATTGTCTGACCCTTTGTTAAAAAAAAAATAACAACAACAATGTAAATTAAAAGTGCGTGGTATATCTAAACGAGCGACGAAGTAAACTATTGTTGAAATTAAAATTTTTAAACAGTGAAGTGAACTATAATCCCTCGATATATCACAATTTGTGTACGTTCATATATTGCCAAAAAAAGTGCGATTGTAAACCAGAAACAATGATCGCAGGGCTTAGTGAGGTTATGTTAACCAAAGTAAAAAAAAACAAAAAAAAACTTTTAATTTCACAGCCGAACACTTTTCGCACTTAAATTTAGATTGTACTCGCGGCACTTATAAACGAAATACTTGCACAAACCAAAAAAATGGCAAGAAATATACACTTTCGTTTCTTTAATGTGGGGATCCGCTGAAGTTTAAAGATGTTGTTTTGTGTGGCAGAGTGCTGTTTTTCAAAAGGCTGTTGTTGTTGGTTAATCCAAGGTGAAAAAAAAGACGGTTGTCAACTCGTTGACAACCATTCAACCCATAAACATCCTCCGGTTTTAAGGGGATGTGAGCCCACATACATGCATATATGTGTCGACAAAACACGAATAGTCATGCATGCACATACAGGTGGCTATAGTAAAACTTCCTCTTTCAGAATTTCAATACTGAGGTCGAAACGTGACTTTTGTAGAAAATACCTATGTGCCCACTAAAATAAGGGATAAAAATAACGGTAATAAACGGGGATAAAATAACGGTTTCGGCTTTGTAACAATGAATCGGTTGTAATCGGTTACGGTTTCGGTTTCAGTCCTTGGTTTTTATAAAGAATTTCACTGGCACTTACCTTTAATATATGTGATATAGATGTTACTTGTGCATAGTGAAGAGCATGGTCCAAACGTTCAGAGAGCCAATTGCATAGCATATTAATCTGCTGGGTGTACCACTGTTCAAAAAAATTAAGCACCCACAAGTCATCAGCAATTTTGCCCCGCATTTGGTCCATATTGTTACGAAAGAAATTAACATAGCCTTGCCCCAGATCCTTCCCTGAGCTAGATACGTTAGTGAAGCTGAGTATAGATCCTATCAGACTGCCCTCATCATAACGTGCCAATTTCGACAAAGTCGATTCTAGTACAGACATAAGTTTACTAATAAGCCCTTGTAGCATAGCTGCATTTGTTTTATCGATTTGATCATCAATCTTCGCATGGAACTTGTACTACAAAAAAGGAAATATTTATGATCAGTAGAGTTCGAAAAATAGATCAAAGTCAAACCCCTAAAATTATGCGAATATAATTGCCTCAGTTTAACCAATTTTTTCAAATAAATTTACAAAGTTTTTGTTTATACCGTCGCTCGGGAGGTATAATCTGGGAAATAAAAGATAAACAAATTAAAAGGCAGAGTTTAGTATTTTAGATCACAATAATTAACGTTTATTGATTGTTAATTTGAACACAATAGTTTACCTTAAAAATAGTTGGTGTACGTGGCAACGGCAGCAGGCAGTTCTTTTCTCCTTGATAGTGAAAATGGAATAAAACTAGAAAGTTGATCTCCGTTCTGCCGGACCGGAGATCGCACGGAGGTTTTCCACTGGATATTGGATATACAAAGGAAAACTCTGTTAGCCGTGTTTTCTTTTATGGGTGAGGCCATCTCAAGTGAGCTCGCATTTACCAAGTGTTCGAATAACCAAAAAAAAAAATGTTCACATTAAAGCCTTATAAAAGGGCAGGAAATCCTGTCAATTTTTTTCTCGAAACTTTTACCGATAAATTTTTATAACCAATTGAATTTTGTCGCATCAAATCGGTCAAAAATTTTTTTCTCAGAAATTACTGAACCGATTTTTATAATTCTTTTTAACATTTATAAAACAATGCACTATAATTGTGAATTTTTTTTTATACACAAATAAATTTTTTTTTTGTTAAATAACTAACTTCTGCGCCTCTGAAAAAAATTAAATAAGAGTAAATTATGTAGTATTCAATTATATTTTTATTTCTGAAGAAAAAAATGTGGGCCCAGCAATTGTTTCCTTATAATAACGTTATATGCCCCGGTGGGTTTAAAGCATGTTTTGTTAAAAGGTGCATGTCCCTCCATTTTTATACCTTTCATGAACATGAAATGGTATTATAACTTTGGTCCGATGTTTGTAAGTATGAGAAGAAGAAGAAATAGACCCACTAATAAGTATACCGTTATGATCAGGACGATGAGTTGATTCGATTTAGCCATGTCCGTCTGTCCGTCCGTCCGTCCGTCCGTCTGTCCGTCTGTTTGTAAGCAAACTAGTCCCTCAATGTTAGAGATATCTGGATGAAATTAGGTAGGGAGGCGTTATTTTATATGAGAATAATCATTCGTCGGAAGCAGCAAGATCCCACCAAAACTACTCATAGCTCCCATACAATCGATTGTTCCGATAAATGGATTTCGGGCTGTAACTTCTGTAATTAAGGAGCTAGTAACGTGAAATTTTGTAGGTATTGATTTTTTCATATGTGAAATATCGATGTTGAAAATCATTGGGATGGGATAAATATTTTATATAGCTCCCATACAATCGATTGCTCCGATAAACGGATTTCGGGTTATAACTCCTGTAATTATAAAGCTAGGAACGTGAAATTTTGTAAGTATTGCTATTTTTATATGTGAAATATCGATGTTGAAAATAATTGAGATCATATAAATATTTTACATAGCCCCCCATACAATCGATTGTTCCGATAAACGGATTTTGGGCTATAACTCTATAATTATATATGTAGGGTCGTGAAATTTCGTAACTATTGCTCCGTTAGAAAGTGGAATGTCGATGTTAAAAATCAATGAGATTGGACCAACAAAACACATCGCCCCCATATGATCGATAGTTCCGACAATTTCGGTATGAGCTAAAGTTAAAATCACACAGGCTGTACTGGGGATCGAACAGGGAAAATCGTGACGCTTATTCATGAAAGGTATATAGCCTTCGGCACAGCCGAAGACAGCTTTCCTTACTTGTTTCTTTTGAATTCTCAAATATGCATTAAAATAAGATGATATGTTGAGTTTCAGCATTCTTACCAAAGACTCATTTAAGATACCAATTTTAGTCACATTTTTTTTGCATTTTTCTTGAAACGGTTAGTTTTTCTGAAAACTACACTGAAACAAAAAGGTTGAAAGTGCACATTGAAAGTAACATATCAAAACCACTTTCAAAGCGACTATGATAATACTGTAAATATTACAGTATTTACTGTAAAATTGGCAGTAAAAACATGTGGTTTTTGAAAAATATCAATTAATGATATGAGTCTACTTTCAAATTTACAGTAATACATGTCAATATGTTAGTGTCCATTTTCAAATTTACAGTAATTCATGTCAATATGATAGTATATTCGAAGAATGATAGGGGCTCACTTTCAATATTGATATTACCCACTGTTGGACGAAAAATGACAGGGTTTAATTTGACGGCCATTTCTTGTAGATTTTTTTTCTGTGTACCTGAGTTTTAGAGCTGAAAATTCTCTACAAAGAAGAAGAATCGATGATGAAAATAGTTATTTTTGTAACCCTTCATTTTTAATCAGTTATTTACAAATGATACCCATATGCGCAATACATTCGGCGTAACCTCGGGACCATTTTCTGGATCGTTTCGGGACTGTTTCGGGATCGTTTCGGGATCATTTCGGTGTCATATCATACGATGTCATATCATATGATGTCATATCATATGATGTTATATCATATGATGTCATATCATATGGTGTCATATCATATGATGTCATATCATATGGTATCATATCATATTATAACATCGTATGATATGAAATCACATGATATCACATCACATGATATTACATCACATGATATGACATCATATGATATGGCATCACATGACATGACATCATATGACATGGCATCAGATGATATGACATCATGTGATATGACATCATATGATATAACATCATGCGATATGACATCACATAATATGACATGATATGATATGACATCACATGATATGGCATCACATGATATGACATCATATGATATGGCATCACATGATATGACATCATATTATATGACATCATAATGATGTCCCATATGGGAACATTTTGGGGACACTTTGGGATCCCTTGTGGTCGCTTTAGGTCACTATTGGCTCACTTTAAGACCATTTCGGGGCTAATTCGGGACCATTTTGGTGTCAATTTGGGAACATTTTGGGGCCACTTTGGGATCCCTTGTGGTGGCTTTAGGTCACTATGGGATCATTTTAAGACCATTTCGGGGCCAATTTGGGACCATTTTGGGGCCACTTTGGAATCCCTTGTGGTGGCCTTAGGTCACTATGGGATCACTTTAAGACCATTTCGGGGCCAATTTGGGACCCCTTTTTGGGGCCAATTTGGGAAGATTTTGGGTTCCCTTGTGGTGGCTTTAGGTCACTACGGGATCACTTTAAGACCATTTCGGGGCCAATTTGGGACCATTTTGGGGCAAATTTGGTAACATTTTGGGGCCACTTTGGGATTCCTTGTGGTCGCTTTAGGTCACGATGGGATCACTTTAAGACCTTTTCGGGGCCAATATGGGACAATTTTGGGGCCAATTTGGGAACATTTTGGTGCCACTTTGGGATCCCTTGTGGTGGCTTTAGGTCACTATGGGATCACTTTAAGACCATTTCGGGGCCAATTTGGGGCCAATTTGGGAACATTTTGGGGCCTATTTGGGAACAGTTTGGGGCCACTTTGGGATCCCTTGTGGTCGCTTTAGGTCACTTTGGGATGACTTTAAGACCATTTCGGGGCCAATTTGGGACCATTTTGGGGCCAATTTGGGACCATTTTGGGGTCTATTTGGGAACATTTTGGGGCCTTTTTGGGAACATTTTGGCCTGCTGCTAACAGTAGTACAATGTCATACGCCTAAATGTAGGCAACCCTTATATTTATTTTTGTCAAGTCATGTTGCTAACGCCGAACCTTTTAACATTGAAAAAAGTCCGTTACGAACTTTTTTAACATTGAAAAAGTCCGTTACGAACTTTTTTCGCATTAACATTTTTTCCATTTCACTCCTACCACCAAAGGCCTGCGATAAAATCTATGCAATAGCTTAAAAAATTCAAAATTAAAATAGATTTATAAAACAAAATGCCAAAAAAAAAATTATTAAAATCGGTTCAGTAGTTTCTGAGAAAATAATTTTTGACCGATTTGATGCGAAAAAAATCAATTGGTTATAAAAATTTAACGGTAAAAAATTTCGAGATAAAAATTAACAGGATTTTCCTTTTATAAGGCTTTAATGTGAAAAGTTTTTGGTTATTCGAACACTTGGTACATGCGATGCTCACTCGAGATGGCCTCACCCTTATGTATGTGTGCGTATACATGAAAGCGTTTGCATATAATAAATATTCGATTTAGGGTGTACCTTTTGTTCATAAGAAATATTTTAGGCTCCGATCTAAACATGCCGGCCGCGTTGCGATAAGCAAGATCCAAAAGAAAAAATCGCGACCGTGTGGCCAGTCTCCGATCCATGCTCGTTTTTGGATATATTTAGTTAACATCTGGACGAAGAGGCCGATTGGCCGTTCCATTTTTCATTATTGTATCATTGATTTTAATTATTTGATAATTTGTATTTTATTGTTGAATTTTAGTAGTTTTTACCTTTTACTTTTATATTGTGACTAATTTGTCTCAAACATGCCTGCTACCCGTGAAAAATTTCGCATTTCGATAACACAGACCGACAAAATTTCAAAAAAGTGCAATATTTTCAATTTGGTTCTGGTTTGTGAGATATTCATGCCTAAAGGTGGAAAAAACGAATTTTTTTGGTATGTTCATTACCCTATTACTTCATGAAAACTTATTTTCGTTTAAACCTGCATATGAAGTTTGGATTTTTCAGATACCTCCTTTTTATACCCAGCGTACTAGTACTAGTACAAGGGTATATTAATTTTGTTCACATAACGGTTGTTTCTAACGGCACAAAATAATCGATATAGATATAGAGTTCCATATATGAAAGTTCTTAGGATTAAACGAGGAGTTGATTAAGGCATGTCCATCCGTCTGTCCGTCTGTCCGCCCGTGTACACGATAACTTGAGTAAAAATTTAGATATTTGCATGACATTTTGTATACAGGTTACTTTCTGGCCAAGGTAGGTTGCTATTGAAAATGGGCGAAATCGGATGATAACCACGCCCCCTTTTTCGATATCGAAAATTTCGAAAATCACACAAATTGGCATTTCTCGGCAGCTGAAATGGCTAAAATGACATAATTTTATAGATAAACCCTCCTGGTCATTCCTTTATGATTTTATGGGCACCGCCCACTTTTAAGGGGCATTTTTGAAAATTCGACTGGGCGTAACTTTTAAACTGATTACGATAGAACGATGGAATTTGGCACAAAGCATACTAGTATCGTTGGGAGTATACCTGATGAAATTGGATAAAATCGCCCTCCAACCACGCCCACTTTCGATAACGAAAATTTCTAAAATCACCTAAATTGACATAATTCGGTAACGCAAATGGACGTCGGTAACGGAAATGGATAATATGATATAATTTTGTTGGTGAATCATTCTTGGTGGTCATTCTTTTATGATTTTTCAAAAACATGTTTATAGTGAGCGTGGCACCGCCCACTTTTCAGGGGGGCATTTTTGAAAATTCGACTGGGCGTAACTTTTAAACTTATTACGATAGAACGATGGAATTTGGCACAAAGCATACTAGTATCGTTGGGAGTATACCTGATGAAATTCGATAAAATCGCCCTCTAACCACGCCCACTTTCGATAACGAAAATTTCTAAAATCACCTAAATTGACATAATTCGGTAACGGAAATGGACGTCGGTAACGGAAATGGATAAAATGATATAATTTTATTGGTGAATCCCCCTGGTCATTCTTTTATGATTTTTCAAAAACATGTTTATAGTGAGCGTGGCACCGCCCACTTTTCAGGGGCGCATTTTTGAAAATTCAAATGGGCGTAACTTTTAAACTGATTACGATAGAACGATGGAATTTGGCACAAAGCATACTAGTATCGTTGGGAGTATACCTAATGAAACTGGAAAAAATCGCTCTCCAATGTAATTGGACGAAATCGATTTCCGACCACGCCCACTTTCGATTTGGAACATTTCGAAAATCTAATAAATTGCAATAATTCGGTAACGAAAATGGCTAAAATTATGTAGGTTGGTAGGATGAACCGCTCAATCAATCTATTATGATTTTTGATAAATGTTTAGATGTGGGCGTGGCAACGACCACCTTTAAGAGGGGCATTTGGAATATTCGACTTTTCAAAACTTTTAAACTTATTACTTCAGACTCATGAAATTTGGCACAACATATGCTAGCATATAGGTGATGAAATTGGACGAGATCTCTTCCCGACCACGCCCACTTTCGATATGGAAAATTTCGAAAATCACATAAGTTCACATAATTCGTTAAGGTAAACAGCTAAGATAGTAAAAACTTTAGGTAAATCCTACTAGGGCCTATATCTTTGTTATCCCGTTCCGAAAATTACCGCTGGGTATATAATGTTTATACTGAATTCCGTTTTACAAATATAAAAGTAAACAAATATACAAATATACAAGAATAGCTCGTTTAAATTTATTAGATATATTTTAATTTAATTTAATTTAACTAGTTATTGTTTTAATACACTTGTATTACATATTGTTGCGAAAAGTTGAATTTTTTTCAAGTGCCCTACAGGGTACTGTGTTCAATTAGGCGGGTCGATTTGAAATTCACCCAAGCGACAAGGAAAATCGTGTTTTAGTGATCAAAATAAGATACTTTGCCGAAGGAAGCATACCTCTAAAACCAAGTCTGATGTCCCGACTTTGTACTTTTGACTTTGAGCGCCAAAGTTTGAAAAATCCTAAGTTTACCCATTTAGAGTGCCCCAATCTCATGGGTCCGTCAGCCCTTCTAAGTTAGTGGGGGTCGGTCATACATTTGAGCACGATTCGGGCATTCTAAATGTGTCAACTAAGGATTTTTCAAACTTTTGCGCTCATGGAAAAAGTCGGGACATCAGAATTGGTTTTAGAGGTATGCTTCCTTCGGTAAAGTAACTTATTTTGATCCCTAAAATACGATTTTTTTTGTTCACTTGGGCGGTTTTGAAATTGACCCGCCTAATTGAACACAGTACTCCTGTAGGGCGCTAGGGACCAAAATATTAGACTTTGGTTTAGGCTACATATCTTGAAAACTTGAAGTCCTTTCCAAAAAAAAAAGGTATAATTAGGTTAGTTTGAAGTGGCTGGAAAGTCAGTCCCGGGACCCAGCCAAATGGAAAATCCCTGAGTTGTTGGGATTTTCCACATAGTAGAATCCCGGGACTGACACTCCTAAACCGACACCGCTACTCCTCCTCGAACCACTTAGATGACTTTGTGAAGGCCATCAAGTCAATTAGGTCCAGTTCGGCGATCTGGCTTAGGCTATGCAGGAAGGGAACTCCCAAAAAGCGCGTTCTCACGCCGCTTAAAGCCGGACAGTTGCAGATGAGGTGATCCACTGTTTCCTCCTTCTTATCATCTTTGCAACTCCTGCAGCATCGTCGGTAGGGCACACCTAGCCTTTCTGCATGCCTACCAATGAGGCAGTGACTGGCTAATACCCGTATCAATATGGAGATTTCCCTCCTAGTTAGGGCATAAATGCGTCTAGACCTTCTAAGATCCCATTTTGGCCAGGTTTGTTTCGATATCCGGCATCCTGGGGATTGTAGCCATCTTTCGTTGGCTTGATGGAGTGTGTGCTCCTTCAGCATTAGTTTGCATGTGGCAAACAGCATACCTAAGCGCTCTTTATCCTGAAGAACCTGTTTGGTCGTGCCCTGCCTGGCAAGCTCGTCTGCCTTACAGTTTCCCTCAATGTCCCTATGTCCCGGGACCCATATGAGGTTTACGCGGTTCTGTTGGGCCATCTCCTGAAGAGATCGACGACAGCTGAGCATCAGTTCAGAGTTGAACGTGTATGACCAAGGGATTTGATGGCCGCTTGGCTATCGCTGAAAATAGTGATATCTTCTCCGATAACACGTTTGCTTAACCAGGCCGTGGCGTCCAGGATTGCCGAGACTTCCGCCTGGAAGACGCTGCAATGATCAGGTAGTCTGAAGGAGAGCTCAAGGTCCAAATCCCTTGAATAAACCCCTCCTCCAACTCTGCCGTCCAACTTCGAGCCGCCGGTGTATATGGAAGTGCCACTATTTGTTTCGGGACACCAATCCGTCCTCTCCCAGTCGTCTCTGCTGGGAATGTTTATTTTGAAACAGCTATCCCCGACTGTAGTGGTTGCACACCGATCTGTGCTTAGAGGGAGAAAGTTTTAAGATTCCAGAATATTGGAGTGTCCAATAGTACCCGCACCCCAACTGGAAGTTTCCCTTAGGCGCAGAGCTGATGCCGCCGCTGACCGAAACCCTTCTAGATCAAGTGGCAAAATGCCCATAATGATCTGGAGGGCTTCGTTGGTCGTTGTCCTTAGCGCACCGCTTATAAAGATCATATTGGATCTATGGACTTTCCGCAACAGATTCAGATAGGTTGCCTTGCTCAGCGCAGGCCACCATACGACGACTCCATACAGCATGATTGGGCGAATGATGGCCGTGTAAATCCAACTGCATACTCAAGGGCTGAGCCCCCATTTTTTGCCAATAGCTCTTTTCCATGTGTAAAGAGCGATGCAAGCTTTCTTCTGGCGCTGAAGAACATTCTCCTTCCAATTCAATTTCCTGTCCAAAGCTATGCCTAGAAACTTGGCCTTATCCGACAAGCCCAGGCGCGAGCCATCTAGTTCTGGTAGGCTTAGTGGCGGTAATGGCAAACGTCTGCGTATGCCACTACCCCCCGCTTGTGTCAAGGAGGTATAATTAAGTAATGAATGCCTCTCGATGACACATGCCCAATAAGGTTCATTCATTGTCAATTAGTGCCAAAAAATTTGGCGTCAAAACCAGAAAACTGGGTGAAATTTCCAAAAATTCCAACTTCTGCCTTAAAAACATATCATACTTTTTTCAAATGGATAAAACCCTGTATATACGTCGAAAGCGTCAACATTTATCTACTCAAACCGTTGAGTACTTTGAAATCGGTTGAAAATTGGATTTTTATACCCAGCTGTACTTGTACACAGGGTATTATAACTTTGTTAGGATAACGGTTGGTTGTACAGGTATAAAGGAATCGAGATAGATATAGACTTCCATATAACAATATGATCAGGATCGAAAAAAAATTTGATTGAGCCATGTCCGTCCGTCTGTCCGTCCGTCCGTCTGTCCGTTAACACGATAACTTGAGCAAATAATGAGATATCTTCACCAAATTTGGCATGCGTACTTATTTGGGTTCAGAATAGATTGCTATTGAAAATGGGTAAAATCGGACCATAACCACGCCCCTTTTTCGATATCGAAAATTTCGAAAAACGTATAAAATGGGTTAATTCAATATTAGAAGCAGCTACAATGATAAAATTTGAAATATGTATTGATTTAGATGTTCTAAGGCCGATTTTATAAAAATTTTTGAAAAGGGCGTGGCACCGCCCACTTATGAGTCAAGCAATTTTTAAATTCGACTGCTAACAACTTCAGAACGGTGTGAGATAGATTTACGAAACTAGGTATACAAAACAAAGAATAACAGCATTTTATGTGCACAGCTGGGTATGTAATGTTCGGTTTCACCCGAACTTAGACTACCTTACTTGTTAATGAATTTTTTTTACGAAGAAACTGAAGAAACGGTTTCTTAGGGGTTTTAAAAACCTTTTAAAGGGCGTTTCGTGTATAACTCGACCAGATGAAAAATATCTACTAGGTCGCTTCAAAAGTCAATAGGTGAAAATCAAGCGCCTAAAATTATGCTACGTAATGTCTGCGAGCACATCCAGTGGCAAGTTTAAAGGCTGATTTTCATTATGTCAAATGGTGTCAAATTTCATCGATTTTATCTAGATTCGGTTGCTTATTTCGATAAAGTCGATAAAAGTTGTCAAAATTTGACCTAGTGAAAACCAGCCTTAAGAGTGGGATATAATTTTTTGCTTACTAGGACGCCAGAAAAATAAATTATTAAGGTTTTTTATGGGGTGCACTTGAAAAATTGAAAAGAATGCTAGAATAAATAAATATAATAAACATAAAAAATAATAATAAATAAATAAATAATAATAACGAATAATGAAAAAAATTATAAATTTTTTGTGACTCGCTTAAATCTGAGACAAAATCTTCGCGCGTGAAGGAAAAACAATTATAGCTTCAAACCAAATATATTTTCAACAGTGTACGAAAATAAACTTTATTGTACGGTACTATTTCGTTTTGTTTCTTACTTTCATAGTTCAGTACAAAACAAAATCCAAAAACTGAGTTCACTTTGAAAACTGTAAAATACATTTTTTGAAATTTACATCCAAAATAAAAAACAAAATAAAAAAAATATTTTGTTCTCTATGAACATACATTCAAACACTTATATTTTTCTTCAATCAATTGAAACGTTTGTGTTTATAAATTTTTTTTTTGTTGGAATTGTCACAAACAAAAAGCAAACGTTTCCAAAAAGTAATAAACTGTACAAAACTTAAATGACATGCTACTCGATGAGGAAATGAAAAGTATTTTGTACAGTTTATTTTCGTGCCCTGATTTTCAATGAAAATGGGGCAGCGAACCAGCTAACATTTGGTTAACATTTATAATTGAATAGGTTACCGCACAAGTTACCAAAACGGCTAGCGCTAAAAGAAGAATACTTATCTAATTTTTCCTAACTGCAAAAAAATTAATATATATGCATTAGAGCGGGTCGATTTTTTTTTGCATCAGGGGCCCATGGAAATTATGGTTATTTGTATCATTTCAAGCATTTTTGCCCAAGAAACTATAGGTCTAACATGAATTTCGAGCTAGCAGTTTTTTCGATCAACATTTTTTTCTTCTTCAAAAAGTAATTCACTTGTTAAAAAGCTGTGTTGAAAACTAACAAAAATCATTCTCTATGTGCATCTGGGGGTTTTTGGGGTCGAGGAATCCATTTCCGGTACTAATTTTTTCGTTTGACGTCCTCAAGAGTGCGCTTTCGCTAGTTTTTTATGGTTCTAAATCCATTTTTTTTCTTCGAAAATCGATCGTTTGTTTCAGAAATTTATGAAATTCGACTTTATTTAATAGCAAATACAGTTACTGAACAGCTCAGCGTTGAAAATTAAGAGAATGGGAGGTGCATTCAAGCAAAACTTGTATCGATATTATATCGTTTATGAAAATTTCTTTCATTTTAATTTGTTTTATGAATTTTACAAAACAAATTTTATTCATTCAAATTCAAATATCATTCTTTATGTGCATCTGAGGGTTTTTAGGGTCGAGAAATCCATTTCTGGTATTGCTTTTTTCTTTTGACGTCCGCCAGAGGGCGCATTTTTTCTGGATTTTAACACATTTTTTCCGAAAATAAACAACAATGTTCCGAAAATCTATGAAATTTGAATACACTTTTCAAGCGACCTAGTAGAGATTGTTCATCTGCTCTAGTTATACACGAAACACCCTCTAGACTCTTATTTAAAAATCTGAAAAAATTATAGTAATTTTTATCACCTTTCTTAAAAAGAAAATCAATATAATTTTTTAAAAAAACGAAATTTTTAATTTTTGGCCCATCCTAATAATATATTGTATGGATGGATTTTTTTGCATCAGGCAAAACGTAATCTACACATGATTCTAAGGAAATTTGCTCAAGAAACCACGGCTCTAAAACCGATTTTGACCCCCCGACTTTTGTAAAATAGATATTTTGCCATATGAATGTAGGGTTTGGTCAAATAATCTTCATAGCTTCTGATAGAATTATAGGAAAAACATCATATTGGGCTTATTTTAAAGGTATTTTACGAACATTTCAGAATATGCATTAAAATCTATAGTGTTTTAAATTTTAGTAGATAAATCGAGCTTAAATTATGATAAATTAGCCTAAAATGAACTTTTAACTACTATATTATCATTTTTAACAAATTTCTCACGGAAATTTTGTTTTTTCCTTACAGCTTACAGGTGGCATCCTCCCATCATATGGTTTCTTCTTCTTCATTGAAAATCGAATCGTAGCTGTCAAATTGCTTATGTTGTTGTTTTGTCTGACATTTTCAGCCACAAGGAGTGTTTGCGTGTGTAGATCTGAATTCGCTCGAACTCACCTGTATGAATTCGCCTTGTTACAGCTTAAATAAGTTCAGAACATTTCCAAGAACTTTCAGTCAGACGGTTTTTCTCTTTTCAAATTCGTTTTAGTAGAAAAAAAAAATTTAAAAAAATTTTAATTTCAACTAATAAGCAAAATACACAATTTTATAATTTTAATGTAATTTATTTAAAAAATAATTTTTTACTTAGATTGACCATTTTAGAGTATTATTATCATTATGAACCAAAGAATTAATTGGTAATTTAATTGGTAATTTGATTGAAAACATATTAAAACATATAAACCAGTGCAGTGGTTTATTTAAATGCTTTTCAAAAAGTCTTATAACACTATTTTCTGGTCTGGTATTAGCTGGTTCTCCATCGCTGCATATGCCAATTAATTGATCTATTGACAGATTTTTGCTATTGAAGAATTCATTCAATTTTTTTAATTTGTGTTTTGCATTTTCTTCTTCACCCAAATTAACATATCCAAGTAATTGAGCATTAGGCTCTTTGAGAACAACTAAATGGGGTTCTTTTACCAAATTTGTATAAAATTTCTCGTTAGTTTTTTCTCTAGTTAATGAATCATTTTTTCTGCCATCGAAAGAAAATGCAGTTATGTTGGAATCTATGTATCGTTTACGAAGCACTTCATCTCTAGCTTTAATTTTTCTCTTGCAACTTTACATTTATCCATTATGACAAGTTCACCACGAGCATCTCGAAAATTTATATCTTCGAAAAGAGCTGTTGCTAAACATGAAGCAACTCTATCTGAAACACCGAATCTGTCACACATCATAGCAAAATTTATAGCATCGTATCGTTGAGTATAATGTCCTCGTGTCATTGTAACATATACTCCTGCAACTGCTTCATTTGCAATTTATGCTTCACCCGTTTCCATATATGTAACGGCACAAAGTAATCGAGATAGATATAGAGTTCCATATATGAAAATTCTTAGGTTGAAAAGAGGAGTCCATTAAGACATGTCCGTCCGTCCGTCCGTCCGTCCGTCTGTGTACACGATAACTTGAGTAAAAATTGAGATATTTGCATGAAATTTTGTATACAGGTTACCTTTTGGCCAAGGTAAGTTGCTATTGAAAACAGGCGAAATCGGATTATAACCACGCCCCCTTTTTCGATATCGAAAATTTCGAAAATCACACAAATTGACATATCTCGGTAGCCGAAATGGCTGAAATGATATAATTTTATAGGTGAATCCCCCTGGTAATTCTCTTATGATTTTTCCATACATTTTTTATAGGGGGCGTGGCACCGCCCACTTTTAAGGGAGGCATTTTTGAAAATTTGACTGGTCGTAACTTTTAAACTGATTACGATAGAATTATGGAATTTGGCAAAAAGCATACTAGTATTGTTGGGAGTATACCTGCTGAAAATGGATAAAATCGCCCTCCGACCATGCCCACTTTCGATATCGAATATTTCGAAAATCACATAAATTGACATATCTCGGTAGCTGAAATGGCTAAAATGATATAATTTTATAGGTGAATCCCCCTGGTAATTCTCTTATGATTTTTCCATGAATTTTTCATAGGGGGCGTAGCACCGCCCACTTTTAAGGGAGGCATTTTTGAAAATTTGACTGGTCGTAACATTTAATCTTCTGACAGGCAAGTGGTCTTCACCTTGACTAAGGAAGCACTCGAGCCCCTTAAACGGTGCAATGGACGAGTGCACTACGGCATGGGTCAGATCGTGATCCACGTATACCGCGGCGATGCACAGCGCGCTGCTATTTCGGCTGCCACGTCAAATGGCGAAGGAGCAGTGAACAGCTCGGAGATGGGAGACAGCCTGCTGGACGGGGAGGACCTCAACGTCACAGTGATAGCAGCTAGTCCTGAGCGCACCAATGTCAATACTGCCACAGTTAGTAGGATCTCGGCTACGCCAAATCGTGGTCTGAACAAATCGTCGTTGAAAGGCAAGCCTCCAGACGAGGTGGAACTCGACGATACGGCGGTGGCAGGGAAGTCTGAGCGCTCTCATGTTGGTGGTGATTCAGGTAAACCTGCACAAATCTAAAGCAGCCTCGGCTGCTTTAATCACTCGTCACTCTAAAGGCGACATAGATGAGGTCCTCATCCAAGAACCCTGGGTCAACAGCTCAAGGATTTGCGGTTTGGGGATTAAGGGTTTTAAGCTAATCCAAGCCAGCGAGGCGGGCAGGGTTGGAGCCTGTATTCTGGTTAAGTCTGAGCTGAATGCTTTTCTCTTGCCCAACTATACCAATGGTGACGTTACAGCTGCCAGTTTAACAGTCGACAGTACCAGTCTGACGATGGCATCGGTCTATATGCCCTACGACGCCGAAGAACCTCCGCCACAGAGGGAGGTAAAAGACCTGGTGGCAAATTTTTCCATGGGTCATCTTATTATCGGAACTGACGCCAATGCTCATCACGTCCAGTCGTTGTTTGATTATTTGTTAACAGGTTAGGTTAGGTTCAAGTGGCTGCCGCAGAGGCACACCTAGGCCAGTATTAAAAGGCCCGTTGTGATACCACCAACACTAGGAAAGTCAGTTCCGGGACCCTTCCATATGGAAAATCCCGGTATTAACGGAATTCTCCACATAGCAGAATCCCAGGACTGACCCTCCTAGACCAACACCGTTATTCCTCCTCGAACCATTTAGATGACTTGATGAAGGCCATCAGGTCCTTTATGTCCAGCTCCGTGACCTGGCGTAGGCTGACCAGGAAGGGAACTCCCAAAAAGCGCATTCTCGCGCCACTTAAAGCCGGGCAGTTGCAGATGAGGTGCTCTACCGTTTCCTCCTCCTCATCATCCTTACAACTCCTACAGCATCGTCGGTAGGGCACACCAAGTCTTTCTGCGTGCCTACCAATGAGGCAGTGCCCAGTTAATACGCCTATTAATATGGAGATTTCTCTTCTCCTTAGGGCATAAATTTGTCTTGATCTTTTATGATCCCATTTCGGCCAGGTTTCTTTGGATATCCGGCATCCTGGAGATTGCAGCCATCTTTCGTTGGCTTGGCGGAGTGTGTATTCCTTCAGCATAAGCTTGCATGTGGCAAACGGCATACCTAAGCGCTCTTTATCGCGAAGAACCTGCTTGGTCGTGCCCTGCCTCGCAAGTTCGTCTGCCCTACAATTTCCCTCAATGTCCCTATGCCCCGGGACCCATGTGAGGTTAACGCGATTCTGTTGGGCCATCTCTTGTAGAGATCGACGACAGCTGAGCGTCAGTTCAGAGTTGAACGAGTAAGAGCCAAGGGATTTGATGGCCGCCTGGCTGTCGCTGAATATAAAAATGTCCTGTCTGATAGTGTGTTGGCCTATCCAAGCCGCGGCGTCCATGATTGCTGATACTTCAGCCTGGAAGACACTGCAGTGATCAGGTAGTCTGAAGGAGAGCTCAAGGTTCAGATCCTTTGAATAAACCCCTCCCCCAACTCTGCCGTCTAACTTCGAGCCATCAGTATAAATGGAAGTGCCGCCATGAGTGACGGGACTCCGATCCGTGCTCTCCCATTCTTCCCTGCTGGGAATGTAGATTTTAAAACCGCTATCTCCGACTGTTGTGGTCGCACAGCGATCTGTGCTCAGCGGAAGAAAGCTATAGGATCCCAAAATACAGGCGTGTCCAGTAGTGCTTGCGCCCCAGCCGGACGTTTCCCTTAGACGCAGAGCCGATTCTGCTGCTACTCGGTGCCCTTCCAGATCGAGTGGCAAAATGCCAAGAATGGCCTGGAGTGCTTCATTGGGCGTTGTTCTTAACGCACCGCTTATACATATCATGCAAGATCTGTGTACTTTACCTAGCAGATTAAGGTTTGTTGCCTTGCTCAGCGCAGGCCACCATACCACAACTCCATAGAGCATGATTGGTCGAATGATTGCAGTGTAGATCGATTTGCATATTTTGGGGCTGAGCCCCCATTTTTTTCCAATGGCTCTTTTGCACGTGTAGAGTGCATTACACGCTTTCTTCTGGCGCTGAAGAAAATTCTCCTTCCAGGTTAGTTTCCTATCCAGAACTGTGCCCAAGGACTTGCCTTTGTCAGCCAAGTTCAGTCGCACGTCATTCAGTTTTGGTAATATTAACGGTGGTATCTTATAGCGGTTGGTAAAAGGGACCAGTTCTACTTTTCCCGGGTTGATGCTCAGTCCGCAGCGCGAGCACCATGAGGAAACCTCTTGCAGTGCTACTTGCATCAAGTCGCACAGGGTTTGTAGGGATTTGCCCCTATATACTATAGCTAAGTCGTCTGCATATGCCACTACCTTCCCGCCCCCCCCCCCCCCCCCCCGGCTTGTGTCTCGCAGCATCGAGTTGACAGCGAGGTTCCCTAGAAGCGGGGTGAGAACACCACCCTGAGGCGTTGCACTTGTGACATAGCGTGATAAGTCAACCGAGCCCAGTGATGAAACTATTCGTCTACCCCTTACTGGCCTAAGTGTGCCTCTGCGGCAGCCACTTGAACCTAACCTAACCCCTTAGTAGTTGATCAATAAGTCCAATAAGAGACCTGCTTATGCCCAGACTAGTTAAAGCGGTGTTTATAGCATCAGGGCTTATGTTGTTGAAGGCTCCTTCAATATCTAAAAAGGCCACACGACAGTACTCCTTTTCATGCAGCGATTTTTCAATGACAGAAACTAGGTTGTGAAGCGCAGTTTCTGTAGATTTCCTTTTAGTGTATGCATGCTGATAGCTAGAGATAAGGTTGCTATCAATAGTGGAGGAGAGGTAGTCATTGATTATCCTCTCGAAGGTTTTGAGCACAAAGGATGAGAAACTGATCGGCCTATAGTCCTTGGGCTCGTAATGAGACGCCTTCGCCGCCTTAGGAATAAACACTACCGTGGCACTTCTCCAGGAGCACGGAATGTAGCTAAAAGCCAGGCAGGCTGTATAGAGAAATACCAGCCATTTGGCTGATGTCTCCAGCGTGTTTATAAGTTGTGCGGGAATAATCCCGTCTGGCCCAGCAGCCTTTAACGGTTCGAAGCATTTAACCGCCCACCTAACCTTTTCCTCCATGATGGGTATGTATACAGCCAGGTTTGTTGTAGGTGCTAAGGGTTCCTCATGCAAGTTCCCTAGGAAGTGCGTATGCAAGAGTAGCACTAAGGTTTCCCCCTCCGTGCTGGTCCAGGATCCATCAGGTTTGCGCAAGTAGCTTGTGGCTGTTTGAGTTTTTGAGAGCACTCGTCTAGGTCTCGCTGTATCGTCGACATTTTCGACCCCAGTGCAGAAATTTCTCCACGATACTCTCTTTGCCTGCCTCAGAGCTTTTTTGTAGGCCCCAAGTTTAACTTTATATTCGGGCCATTGAGTCTCCGTGCCAAGGCTCTTGGCCTTATTAAATTGTGTCCTACATGATTTGCGGAGCGAGTCCAGGTCGTAGGGCCACCAATGCGGCATATGTTTACCGCGTGGTTTTGGCACTGGGCAAGCCTGCTCTAGGGCATTCGAGAGCGCCGTTGTAAAGGTCTTTACCAGATCCTCCAACTCCCCTACTGATGAGGGTGCTGTTAGGTCCTAGATAGTATTTCATTGTGTAGCTACCAGTTAGTGTTACGTGGGTTGCGTTTCATAACCGGCTGCTCAACAGAAAAGTCTAGAACTAATTTTACGTACCGGTGGTCGGAGAATGAATGTTCATCTAGAACACGATATTTTCTGACCCACTCATAAGCGCCTTCGCTGCAAATAGTGAGATCTATGACCTCCCTACGGGTTTTAGTAATAAACGTAGGTTCGTTACCCACGTTGCAAACTACCGACTCTCTTCTAGCATTGATATCGGAGCTTCCCCACTGGACGTGATGAGCATTAGCGTCAGTTCCGATAATAAAATGACCCATGGACAAATTTGCCACCAGGTCTTTTACCTCCCTCTGTGGAGGAGGTTCTAGGGCGTCGTAGCGCATATAGACCGACGCCATCGTCAGGCTGGTACTGTCGACTGTTAAACTGGCAGCTGTAAAGTCACCATTGGTATAGTTGGGCAAGAGAATGGCGTTCAGCTCAGACTTAACCAAAATACAGGCTCTAACCCTGCCCCCTTCGCTGGCTCGGATAAGCTTAAAACCCTTAGTCCCCAAACCGCAAATCCTTGAGCTGTTGACCCAGGGTTCTTGGATGAGGACCACATCTACGTCGCTTTAGAGAGACGACTGGTTAAAGCAGCCGAGGCTGCTTTAGATTTGTGCAGGTTTATCTGAAGCACCACCAACATGAGAGCGCTCAGACTTCCCTGCCACCGCCGTATCGTCGAGTTCCACCTCGTCTGGAGGCTTATCTTTCAACGACGATATGTTCAGACCACGTTTTGGCGTGGCGAAAGCCGTACTAACTGTGGCAGTATCAACATTGGTGCGCTCAGGACTAACTGCTATCACTGTGACGTTGAGATCTTCCCCGTCCAGCAGGCTGTCTCCCATCTCCGAGCTGTTCACTGCTCCTTCGCTATTTGACTTGGCAGATACCATACTTTCCGAGTCGGACATCTCCGACGTAATACTTAAAAAAATATTTTTAAAAAACGTCCTAGATAGAGCGTTGCTGGAAAAAGTATTAAAGAGAGTGTTATTTAAAAAAATTTTGATATGAAGACGTCTTGTGTTAAGGGGTGGTGGAAAGGGACCTTTTCCTTTTTACTCCTTTTTTTCACAAACTGGCCAAATACAACGTCTTATGTACACATTCAACATATATTCCCATCACAATTTATTTACATTTTTATAGGACATATTTTTGATCGCTAATAGTGTCACATAGGTGTTGGATACACTGTGGTGCACCACCCTAACTCTCGTTACAACTACCCCCGTGTGGGCCTAGTATACGTAATAACTAATGGAACTCTAAATACGATTACGATAAGTCCGCCGCATTATGTTTTAAAGTTAGAATGTTACACCCATTTTTTTGCAGCCCTCTTGCAGTTGCCATTCTTGCTCCAGAATCTTTGTCGGTAAAATGACTTTCGCTAATTTCGCTTTGGCTGATTTTCAAATTTTCAATGAAGATTTCTTTTTAAATATGATGGAGTATGTCTATTTAACTCTTTTGGTTTAGTTTTAGAAAAGTAAGAGAGTAAGAAAAAAATTGTGGTCACATGTATTACTTGATCACACATTTTTGGGGAATAAATTCAGTTCAAGAACGACGCAACTGCAAGATGGCTCCAAAAAAATGGGTGTAACATTCTAACTTTAAAACATAATGCGGCGGACTTATCGTAATCATATTTATTGAATCTATTATTTACAGTATTTAATGTCAATTTAAAAAAAAAAGCAAATTTTGGGACTTATGATTAAAATGAATGAATGCAAATATTGAGACTTCCTTCACCAAAACTTTACAATTGCGTCGTTATTGAACTGACGCCAACTAGAAAAATGTGCGGGTGCAATAACGACGCAAGTGGTCTAGCGCGGAAACTACTTGTAATACAATTATAAAATTTATACACAGCAAAGATTTGTACTTTTTAAAGCTTTTGTGCGCGTTATCTCGAAACTTTGAAATGACATTTGCGTCGTTATTGAACCAGGGAAGCGATATTATCGCTTGTGCAGTGTCCCCTTTTACACAAGGCAATTCTTGAATTAAGGTTGCCACGGCATAGTCGTAGTAGGTGAGAAGAGAGAGGGGAAGAGTACCCTGCAAAAATCGAGAGTACTCAGTTCGATATCTAAAGAGTACTCCAATTGGAGTATCAGAGTACTCCAAATGTAATCCTTTTTCATATGAAAATTTCTCAGCCAAGCATTTGGCAGTGCTGCCAAGTACGTAAACGAATTCCTGGGCAGATACACAGCTGTTCCCAGGATTTACGCCAAAAAACGATGCTGCCATACAATTGTGCAGCGAAAAACGACTCGAAAATGGGAAAAAGTGCAGTTGAGTGAAAATCATCAATTACTAATTACAAAGGATGTCGTATTTTATATTTTTAAACTATTCTTTGCGGTAAAAGTGAAAAAATAATTAAAAAAGGAGGTTATAAAGGAGAAGTAAATTTTGGTAGAACGGGGGAAAATTCTCACATTTATCGGGGTGAATATGGTCGCCAGATTTCACTCTAGCTTATGGAGCTAGTTCAAATTATGAGGTGGGTTTTGTCGAAGGCTGAGGTAAACTCAGTCTGTCCAAGGTCAGCAGAGGTCCCACTAACCCCTACTAAATAATGAAACGCTATTTGTGTATTAAAATCGAACACACACACACACGACCTTAAGGCGTCGAATAGAAGCAGCTTTCCGTGTAGGCACGGACGGACTAATGGAGAGCGGTCGGTATGGAATATTCTCTCTGGCAGTAATAAGTCGGTCGTAGGAGAGCAGCAACAGGTGGCGAACAGCTGAGCTGTGATAAAGACGGCGTCACAATAATCTAGCGGCGAAGCGTGGCGGCCGGAAAGCAGCAACAGGTGGCGAACAGCTGAGCGGTGGTAAAGAACGGCGTCACAATAATCTAGCGGCGGAGCGTGGCGACCTGAGAGCAGCAACAGGTGGCGGGCAGCTGAGCTGTGATCAGGGGGGCGGGTTAACAACAAGCTAGCGGCGGAATGACCCAGTTGGCAAGCGGCGGTTGGACAGCGGAAGTAACGCGGCGGAGGGTGTACCAGTGTCGGAGCAGCGGTATTCGGCGGGAGACTATTGAGCGGATAAGACGGAGCGGGTCAATAGGCGGGGGGTTTACCTGTTCGGTTCTGCTGGTTGATGGTGGTACTCCTCCAGGGACGGTAATGAAAGACGGGGTATCCTACAACGAGACTAGAGTGAATCTATTAGGATGCTGGCTCGGTGGCTGGACACCACTGCCTCCATAGTCGCACGCTATAAATAGGTGGCTGTATGGAGGGCAGAGTTGTACCAGCTAGGACTCGCAGGCCGATCAGAGAGCCAAAGAAGGGGAGGGGTGCACCCTAAAGGCACAGCACTATCCCCCTTGGCTACCCATCAGTCTGCTCCATAGCCCGAGATAAGTGGGAATCGGTACGCCGCCGGAGCAGCACGATCTTTCCCCTTAGCTAGTCGATGGAGCGAGAAAGCCATAAAGGCAACGACTCCATGGACTCACCCAACCAAAAAGGAAGATTCCTCCCGAGTGCTGGCCCCTCGCTGGACACCTCCGTCCCCCGCTCGATTTCGCACGCTCCCTAGGTAGGTGTCACGAGAGAGGGGCGGCGGTGTTCCGGCTCTATGCCATTTGGGATTGCTTCCAGGTCGAGGGGGGCGCCGTGCTCAAAGCGCAACTGCTCCCCGTCAACCCGCAACCCGTCCCACAGCCAGGGCCATAGCCAAGTGGAGCGTCAATACGCCGCCGAAGCGGCATGACTATTCCACTTGGCTAGCCAGCGGCGCAGGAAATCCCAAAGGCAACGACTGCCCCTGACTCACCTAGAGTGAATGATTTTGTTTTGCACAAAAACTCCTTTATATACGGGGGTGGTTATAGAGCTGTCGAGAATTCCAGCACTTGCCATGGTGTGTTGTTGAAACATTTGTATTGGTTGCTGGTGATCGCCACGCCATTGTTGCTATGTATCAGATGTTGCTATGGATCAGCTGATTAGCGTGTCGCGAAGTTTTAGCATGCTTTTTGGAGCTAGTGGAGTTAGTTACAGTGGGGGTCGTGCAATTGTAACGCTACGTTACAATGTGATATTGACAATCATATTATATAAATGGAATTTTTATGCCAAGGCGTTAATAAACGCTTAAACATAATTTAACGGAAAATTTTGAAATATAATAGAAGAAAAAGAACCTATATTTGTTATTTCTTAATTTTATTTACTTTCGCCTATAAGTTTTCCATATCGCACACCTGGATCTAAAGGGAAATTGTGAAGCTATGCAACCACAATAACTATTAAAATTCACCACGATAACTGTCAGAATTTACAACCGATCTGTCAAAATTTACGATATTCAACTAATTGGCACACGGTCTTTATAATGAATCAAGAATTCATAATGAATTAACTATTTTCAATTTTTATTTTTTTTAATGTAGTTTTTTTAATTTCGTTTTGAGACTTCAAGAGATCATTTTAATAATAAAAAAAAAAACACTTAAAACCCAGTCTTTCTATACCGCTTCCTGTTATCTTTGTTTACTATTATAAGTTGTAAAAAAAAATGCCGCGAAGCTGTTCAAAGAGACAATCTTCTTATTTTTATGAGGATTTTTTTGCACTGTGGACCTACCAACAGTATAAACTTTACAAAAGAAATTTTCAAAAAAACCGAATATGCGGCAACCGCATAACACACCGCAACTGGCAACACCCAGGTGGAAAAAAATTAGAATGAAGCGTAGTAACGCTGTAATAAAATTTCATCCAAATAGTGGTCGAAATAACAAGGTTAGGTTAGGTTGTGCTGGCAGGCCAACGCAGTGGCCTCACATAGACGCTTGCGTCCGTAGTGTTACCAGAAAAAAGAAAAACTTTTACGACCCGTTGCTATACAGTTACACTTCAGTGTCTATTTTGGAAAATAGTGATCGCAAAAATCAGAAGCCTACTAGTGCTTATTTCTGTAAGTGACTCTAGGCTGGGCCAGAAGTCAGTGTCCTGTAAGGATACCAATTAACAGTCTACAATCATCCCTTTTTAGGGATACACTTGTTTTTGTAAGTTTTATGTCGTACGATTTACAGCCTTGCACTGTCATGTGTAAATCGCACTTTCGTTTTAATTCCCTTAGTGGAATTGGTACGTCAATAGTATTGTTCGCATCTAGTGCCACTCCACTCTTTGCTAGCTCATCAGCTTTCTCGTTTCTCTCTATACCTTTGTGACCTGGGGTCCACTAGATATGTACACTATGTTCTGTACTAAGCTTTTCAAGACTTCTTTTGCATTCCAGTACGCTGTGAGAAGCGCTACTATTTGAGGTAATGGCCTTAATAGCCGCCTGACTGTCGACGTAGAAATTCACCCGCTCTCTGTGTGCTAGACTATCTACAGCTATTTCTGCACCCACTTTAATGGCTATAACTTCCGTCTGGAATATACTGCAATGATCTGGCAGTTTCAATGATTTAGTGATCCCCAACTCATTGCAGTACACTGCGGCTCCTACTCTTTCCGTCATTTTGGAACTATCTGTATATATATGTAGCGTGTTTTCCGTCATTTCTGCGCCTCCCCAGGGCCCC